>JAFVLL020011919.1:0-11494 GCA_021397915.2 Tor tambroides
GTAAATTTCAACTTACAAATACGAATATTAATATGACAAGTTCTCACATTCAAAACAGCAAGCTCTCGAGTTTAGCTACTGATTTACCTCCATACAGAAGGGTCAGAGAGCTCTCGGATTTAATCAAAATATCTTCATTTGTGTTTAGAAGATGAACGAAAATCTTATGGGTTTGAAATGACATGAGAGTGAGTAATGAATGACAGAATTTTCATTTTTGGGTGAACTATTGCTTTAAGAATGCAGAGCAGCCATTTGCCAATAATGTCATTTACATGAATGTATCTAGAAAACTACTTTTTTTTTTCTTTTTTTTTAACCATGTAGGTTTTACGGGAATAGACTCTGACTATGAGAAACCTGAAGCCCCAGAGCTTGTGTTGAAGACTGGAGAGCTCACTGTCAATGACTGCATTCAGCAGCTAGTGGATCTCTTGAAGGAACAGGTGGGTCATTCTTTCATTTCCGGTCATCAAATGGATCCTTGTGTTTTGCCAGTTGTCCCTTTCTTTGTGCCAGCACACAGACTGTCAGTTTTCAGTTGGGAGATGTTGAAACATCACTGACCAGATGATTCGCTATCACAGGATATTGTGCCCACTGGTGTGACAGAAGAAGTGAATGAGCTCTTTGTTCCTGAGAACAAGCTGGACCTGGTGCTGAGTGATGCCAATATACTCCCCACTTTAACCATCACAGAGGTAGTGCAACCTTTCACGAACACACACATGCCCTGCTGTGTGAATCAACCGCCCTGCATGTTACACCACAGGCATTTCATCACAGTTCAGTTAACTGAAAGTTTTTCACTGTAACCTGATGTTTGGAAATGGAAATCTACTGCATAATACAGCAACTAAAAGAACTACGTTAGGAAAAAAATGAACAGTTGTAAGTCAAAGTTGTTATTTTATGGTAAACTTATTATGATGGAACACACTATAATGATTCTGTAGCAAATTTAACACTACACATAAACCTACATTTTTTTTTTTTACGCAAGTTCATTCCCATAAGTACCTCCTAGTGTGACAAAACCCTCTGCAATTGCATCTTTTCTCCACATATTTTTGCATTACAGTTGCGTTATCCTGTGCACAACGGCTATGCGCTCCTGTTGTTATTTTGTTGCAAACTATTGCTCTTGTCATGAATAAAACTGAAGTTTTCTTTGTGTGTTTCTCTGTGGTCCTGTAGCTGGATTTGCAGTGGGTACAGGTTCTAGCCGAGGGCTGGGCGACTCCACTGAGGGGGTTCATGAGGGAGAGGGAATTCCTGCAAGTCTTGCACTTTGGAACTTTGCTTGATGGTAAAGACATTTTTAAACTGCTAGGCCCACTAACAGAAACATCACCCTCAAAAATGTTTAGTTTTTTGCAGGGCATTTTTTATAGTGTCTCCATGTAATTTCACAGTTAACAAAGTTAAGAAAAATAATAAGGTTTATACTAGCAAATATTAAATTTTTCATATTTGTTTTCTAGCTTTTTTGTTTTTGTGTAAATAATGTGTAGTCTGAGCTTTAAAAATAACAGACTACCATTCAAAACTTTTTTTTTTTCAAAAAGAAATTAATACTTTTATTCAGTAAGGATGCATTAAATTGATAAAAAATGACAGTAAAGACATTTATAGTGTTACAAAATATGTTTATTCCAAATAAATGCTGTTCTTTTGAGCTTCTAAAGAATCCTGATCATAAAAATATTAAGCAGCACAACTTTTTTCAACATTAGTAGTAATAAGAAATGTTTCTTAAGTACCAAATCAACATATCAACATAGAATGATTTCTGAACGATCATGTGACACTGTAGACTGTAGTAATGGCTGCTGAAAATTCAGCTTTACCATCCAGCTTTATCAGCTTTACCACCATTTATAATTTATTTATAAATATATTTTATAATATATTTAAAGTTATCTTTAAATCGCAATAATATTTTACAGTGTTACTGTTTTTATTATATTTTTGATCAAATAAATGCAGCCTTGGTGAGCGTAAGAGACTGCTTTCAAAAACATTGAAAATCGTACCAGTTCTAAACTTTTGAATGGTAGTGTATATAATATTATATATTAAATGAATAATAACGCAGTAATAATCAGTTATATTATAATCAGTAATAATTTTCATTTACATGTATTCAGTTAGCAGATTTAGTTAATGTAATAATACCAAACATAACATGGAATAATATTATTAATGTTGATAATAAAAACAGTAATTAATTAATAATATTTTATGTTTAGGTGGGGTCATCAACATGTCTGTTCCCATTGTGCTGCCCATATCCAAGGACGACAAAGACAGGCTGGACAGTTGTGCTGCTTTTGCCCTGGAGTTCAAAGGTCAAAAGGTGGCAATCATGCGCAACCCTGAGTTTTATGAGCATCGTAAGGAAGAGAGATGTGCCAGGCAGTGGGGGACAACAAGCCCCCAACATCCATACATCAAGGTGAGACATCTCACCTTGTGTCGTTTTTTTTATAATTGTTGTATTATACTTGTTAATACAAGCAGCCAATGAAATGCCACCGTTCATGCTTCGTACAGATGGTAATGGAGTGTGGTGATTGGCTGGCCGGTGGAGACCTGGAGGTGTTTGAGAGAATTAAGTGGGATGATGGTCTTGACCAGTACCGTCTCACTCCACGGGAGCTAAGACAGAAATTTAAAGAAATGAGAGCAGGTAAAAGTGAAACATGTAGTAGTTTCACATGAAAAAAATGACAATTACTTTGTAAAGAACACTATTATTTTGATGGAACACACTATAATGATGCTGTAGCAAATTTTTCACATTGCCCCTAAAAATAAAACTTTAATTCCCATAAGCACCTGCTACCGTGACAAAACCCTCTGCAATTGTGTCTTTCCCATGCAGATGCAATTTTTGCATTCCAGTTGCGTAATCCTGTGCACAACGGCCATGCTCTCCTGATGCAGGACACTAAGCGTCGTCTGCTGGAGCGAGGCTACAAAAAGCCCGTGCTGCTGCTGCACCCTCTGGGTGGCTGGACCAAAGAGGATGATGTACCGCTGGACTGGCGCATGAAGCAGCATGCTGCTGTGCTGGACGAAGGCGTGCTGGATCCAGAAAACACTATTGTGGCCATTTTCCCCTCACCCATGATGTATGCTGGGCCCACAGAGGTCAGTCATTTGTTACTCTGAAAAAAAGAGGCAGTTTAATAAACTGAAAACAGTTTCTGTAGCCATTTTAGATTTTTTTTTTTTTTTTTTTTTTTTTTTTTTTGAAAACAGTTTCTGTAGCCATTTTATATTTTTTTTTTTTTTTTTTTTTTTTTTTTTTAGTACAAATAGAGTCAAACTAATTCTGAATTGGACAAAAAATTGTTATGTCCTTATAGGTACAGTGGCATTGTCGGGCCAGGATGATCGCAGGGGCCAACTTTTACATTGTAGGACGCGATCCAGCAGGTATGCCCCATCCAGAGACAAAGAAGGACCTGTATGAGCCCACACACGGTGGAAAAGTGCTGACCATGGCGCCAGGCCTCACCTCTCTAGAGATTATTCCCTTCAGAGTTGCTGCATACAACAAAGTTAAGAAGGCCATGGACTTCTATGAAAAGGAAAGGTATGTAAATGTTTCATTTCAGCCCTCAGGACAGCACTGAAATGTTTATAATGGTTTAAACACAATGACAATTTGTAATAATAAATACATTTACACACTGAACCCTCAGATTAATGTAGAATCAAGATATCTGAAGAATATTAAATTAATATGGCACATCTTTTTAACTCTAAATTTAATGATACTGAAAGCCGTCATTTTTAACATATATATACAACACTATCAATTTGTATACACAATATTTTACTTGTTTGACAAGAATTATTCACAGCTCACAGCTGCTCCACAAGGAACTGTTGTTGAAACTGATGCTCAAGTCAACTGCATTTTTGTTTTTCAGACATGGTGAATTTGAGTTCATCTCGGGGACCAAAATGCGGAGCCTTGCCCGCAGCGGGGAGAACCCCCCTGATGGTTTCATGGCCCCAAAAGCGTGGAAAGTCCTAGCTGAGTACTACAGTTCTCTACAGAAGGACCAGTGAACCCAAGATGCTGGACTGTATGCAGACATACAGTAAAGCTCTATATAATCTGTTTCATTAGAACCAATAGAAATAGGTTTATAGAAAGATGCATTATGTACTACAGTCCTACACTGTAGTAATATTTAAAAAATAATACATTTTTATCTTACTCATATCTACTACACATTTTTAGATAAATGTTATCTATATTTATGCCCTGCAAATTACTTTAAAATACAGTATATTTTGTTCCCTGAGATCACCCTGTATAAAAGCACAGATGGATCAAACAACACAGCTACTGTTGTTTCAGGAGTTATAGACTTTAGTCTGATCAAGCAGATCGAAGTATGCTTGACAGTAATAGGACCAATATTTTGCCTACCTCAACTGGAGCTTGATTTGGATAAGTGTTTATCTTGGCAGTATTTCCACCAGTGGAGAACATCTTGTACTCATTGTAGACACAGATTAATAAGAACGTACTTTATAAGAATATAAAAAACATTCAGTACTGGCAGCAGAGTATAACCACAGTCGGATGTATTTGACATTAACCCAATATTGTCTTGCAGTGCACTTCAGTGTGCCTTAATGTAAATGTGGCATTGTTACATTCCCAAATGGACGAGTTACTGTAAAGAGCGATGCATGAATGTGAAAGGTTTGTGCTGAATGCATAAACATGAAACTCTTGAGAAATCCAATGTGAAGGAACGAGCATATTTATTGACTTGCCATTTTCTTAACGGACAAACCTAAACATATTTATTATCTTACAGGAAATGTATTCACTTCTTTCTACTTTTTGTACAAACTTGTGAGATTTACACATTGTCATTTCTTACAATATTTGATGTAATGTGCATTGGGTAGTCATTCCAGTAAACTTCATTAAGACAAAACCATTGCCATCCAATTTTTCTACACTGTAAACAAAACATTTCAAACATATTCTGACTTCTAAACACATTTAGATTGAAAAGAGCAGCAGACTACTGTGAATTCAGAAACTTAATAACTGAAAAATACTTGTATACAACTGTACAATTGTATTGCTGACAATCTAAAATGGTTGTTCAATCCATAGACAGGTTTCTACAGAAGAATACTTATTATATCCACTTTAAAAAATTTTCTGCCCACTCAAACCCCAAAAATAACAGCTGACAGATAAGTACACGCCTAACAGCAGTGGCTTGGCACTGGCCCCAAATATTCTGTGCAAGCATATTTAAGGTTTCGCAAATAAATATCTATACAACATGCCATCACATAACCTCTACTCTGAGCTGAATTCAATGCTTAAACATTTTATTCATTATAAATGGCTTATAAATCTGTAAATGCATCTCAAACAAATCATTCACTCGCTGGGGGACAACAAACAGGTGAAAGTTGTTCCGAGTTAAAACCGTGTTAATGAACACACTTTGTTTTTTGTGCTCACAAATCAGATTAATTGTTACATATAGTTGGTGATGTAAAAAATAATTATTGCAGGGGAAATTAGGTGCCTTATACGTAACTGGAAATAGTAACTACACTGTTGCACATCTTCACAAACCTCTTCCAGGGTTTTAAAGAACAAACAAAACCACACAACCCAAACCAAACCTATGAAGACAAACACAATGGACCTTATTCTTGAAACACAAGCAGAACGAATTTTAAAGTAAATCATTCATTCTTTCATAAACTGTCCCATTGAAGTGACAGTTTACTTAAGAATGGTTTTACAAATGATTTACTCAGAAATTCATTCTTGTTTTTTTTAAATAAGGCTCAATGACAAAGAGTATGGAAATTGCAGTGCAAAAAAAAGAGAGGAAAAAACCCTCCATTCTACCATTTATAAATCCTGAGTTCCCCCTTTTGCAAAACATGACGATATGCCACAAATAAGAAAAAAATACAACAAACACCAAATCTAGGTTCTTGTTTTTTTTTTAAAACAGCAGCATCACATTCAGTCCAGTGGTACATGCATAAATGCCTCTTGCACTCCTGCAGATTTGGACTTCCGCATCTTCTCGATTGCCCTCTGCAAGTCTTCCTGCCTGATTGGGCGGATGAAGTCCTCTTCTGGACTGTCATGGGATGGAGGAGAATTAACAAGGGAGCAGTGCAGATCAGTTTCACAGTGATTCAAATTTAAATTGTTTATGCTAGACATTATGTAAACGTGACAACAGAGCCCCAAACTTTAGATAAAGATGATTTAAAAAAAAAAAAAAAGCCTGATACTTTCTGTGCTGAGTCTGAAGCCCTTTGTTAAGAGTTTACCTTTCTTGGTGCACAAAGTCACGCACACAAAGCAGAGCAGCATCTCGGCACATCTCTCTGAGGTCGCTTCCTGAGAACCCATCAGCCTGTTTTGCAATTTCACCAAAGTCCACAGCAGACTCCACCTTCAGAAAAGGAAAAATGATCCTTTCAGCACTTGCAACTTTTAATAACCATACAGTTCAGTTAATAAAATACTTACGTTCTCATTTTTCAAGATCAGTTTCAATATGTCTTTCCTCTGCTTGACATTCTAAATACAGACATAAATGATTATTTATAAGCACTACTGAATTTAATGATTCAATAGTAAAATTGAGCATGTCATTTAAACCTGATAAACATATTTTTGAACTCATTTCAGTGGACTTACAGGCTGATTGATGTGGAATCTGGTGGGCATCCTTCGGAGTATAGCAGAATCAAGATCTTGTGGCCGATTGGTGGCTCCCATTATTATGACCTTTGTGCAGAAATCAATTAATCAAAAAAGGAGACTAATTTGCATCTTGGGTCACTGATCAAACCAGTAATCAGTAATCACTAAAAAAAAAAAAAAAAAAAAAAAAACAAGTAAAAAGATGCTGAATTGTACCTGGCAGTTGTAGTCAGTATCCAGTCCGTCCCATAAGCTCATGAACTGAGCCTTCATCATAGCAGTGGCCTCATGATCTGAACTTGAACGACTCCTCAAAAAGGAATCTAAGACATGAGAAGATGAACAGAGGTTACTTTAAAAAAAGGCTTTTCATACTGTCCTTCACCTGAGTTATCATAATTCTAAACCCTGCTTTTAATCCCAGGTAATGGTACGTTTCACACTAGTAATTTATAAGAGGGGTTAGCACTGCTTTTTACCTGGGAGAAATGACACCATGGAGTCATGGAAACACAGCACATTGTAAACATTTCAGAGTTTGAGATGTCACATAGATTGGTGTAAAGAAGAGACCTTTCTTTCTTTCTTTCTTACCCTTGTAGTTCGAAAAGCCTATTCTGAAAACTTGATAGTACTGTCAGAAATATATGAGTATACGCAATGCTAGAGCATTATGTAAACACGTAGTGTGCTGCGTTCATCTGATCAATGACAATGACACTGCAAATATGCAAATAAAAACATTAACCAGGTGTTTAGGAATGTATGGAGTTACCCAGGATTAACACCGGGTAAATTATGAGTTGTGTGAAACTAAAATGACCCAGTGATAACTATTTCATAGGAGCCCTAATGACAAATATATAGAACCTTATTGCCAAATTATATGACCTTAAAGGACCAAAATGAACAGATTTAGGGTGTATTCACACCTGTCTTGTTTGGTTCGATTAAAACGAACTCTGGTTCGTTTCCCCCTTTGGTGCGGATCTTTTGGGCAGGTGTGAATACAGCAATCGCACTCTGAGGAAAAAGATTAGCATCCAACCAGACCCAGCTGAAGAGGTGGTCTCGTCTGTTCCGTAACTTCCTATAGTTTGCTTAAGGTGTGAGTATGAACCGGCCTCGATCCGACCCAATTGCAGAAAGCACGCTCGGAAACACACAGCTCGCGCGTATAGTGCTGTTGTTTGAATTTCAATCGCTTAAATCACTTGTTTTTAAACCGCAATGCTTAAAAACACGTGCAAATTATGAGAGTTCGTGACCATAACGCCCACAGCAACTTGACATGAGCGCACTAAATAGGCTAAAGCTTGCCACAAAGCCGCAGCAAAAGTTACAATGAATGTGTCTGGGGAAAATAGTAAGGAGATATTTGAATGATTTTTTTAATAAATTAGTGTTTTCTGAGTCAGTGTCACAAAGATGAAGTTAAAAATCCTGACTCGCCATCTCCTCATTGGACACTTCTTTAGAAGAAATGCATCTTTACGGATAATGAAAGAGTTTTTGTTTTGGATATGAATTGTGTTTTGTAGTAATTCAAAGCTTATATATATATATTCATCATGTCTGAAAGAAGTGCACAAATTGTGCTCGCTTTCTCATTTTTTGTAGCTACTTGTTTCAAGACCGATGAGTGGATCCTATTAGTTTACTTTATTTTAGAAAAGCAATTACGTTTTCTGATATTTTCAGAGTAAAATACAAATAAAAAATAGACCCTTTACAGTTCCTAACAATGTATTGTCTTTACCTTTATGAGCAATAATACGGAATATTTAATGAGCCCACTGATGTCTCCTAGTTACGCTTTCAGCTCTCCAGCTTCTTATGAATGATTGATATGCTTAGCGACATTTATCTAGGTTAAATGTCAGTTCAACATTTTGATATGTTTTAAGTATTTTATATCTACAGATTTTACGCAAGTTGTAATTACAACGCATGACACGTCTCATTTGGATGCTCATAAGTTTCTTCATATTACAGTTATATCTCATAACAGTAACCAGTAAGAATAAAAATTAAAATTAACAAAAGATGTATCCATGATTAATTTGCTTTTACACTTCCTGTTTTCCCTGCTTGAGAATTTCTGTCCAATGAATGGATGACCTTGGCACACGTGTTGTTTTGTTTACAATTTCTGGTTCACTTGCAAAAGGGCAGTGTGAAAGCGAACCGCACCAAACAACAAAAAAAAAAAACATTCTATTTGGTCCGGACCAAAGCAAGTGAACTATCGGACTTTCCTGGTGTGAATACACCCTTAGATTCAAAAGTAGATTTCCAGTAATCCATAAACGTGCAATGAAGCTGAACATGTCTACCTTTAAAACTACTGGTTTACCAATATTAAGGGGTGCATGAGGGACACATAAAAATCTAAATATGCATTTACCAATCTCATCGATGAAGATAATAGAGGGTTGTAACTTGATGGCCAGCGAAAACACAGCTGCAGCTAGTTTCTGGGATTCTCCATACCATTTGTCAGTGAGAGTAGAAGGCTGCAGGTTAATGAAGCGGAATCCAGCCTCTTTGGCAGTAGCTTTGGCTATAAGAGTTTTTCCACAGCCTGGAGGCCCATACAGCAACACACCTGAAAAGATGACAAGCAAATCATCTCAGAATAAAGTGTGGAGATGTATTTAAAACAGTTTATGGAAACATTTCCATCCTAGTGCCTACCTTTGGGTGGCTGAAGAAGCCTGGATCCTTCAAACAGATGTCTCTTCTGGATCGGAAGTATAACAGTGTCTTTCAGTTCAGTTATGACTTCATCCAGACCTGCAATGTCCTGCCATGCAATCTGTGGACACACATAAATGATTTGTGTAACTTGCATGATCTCTTAAAATATACAAGTAGACTGTGATGGAGACAATTAAGGACTGGTTAATAAAGTCAGATGGTGATATAATTCCTCACCTGCATAGTCAATGGATCCACAAGATGAGCTGCAATGCTCATCTCATATTCAGAAAGCTTCACATTCTGTACTCCAATCTGCTGCATGAGTTTCTCTGCCTGTGAGGTGGCAATAAAACTTTAAATTAAACTGCAGTCTTTGGTGAAGCTATGCTTTGTCAAAAGTTCAACGTAGTAAGGCTTCTTAACTTGTATTATATTAAACAAACCTGTGGCAAATAAATGAATAAAACACAATATAATGACATTAGAATGTTAAGTCTACATGAAAACGGGATGGGACTATATAGGATAAGGAAATAAACTAATAAAAAGGGGGTACATTTAAGAATTTTCTACAATCAAAATTTCTACATAATCCTGCAAACTACTGAAATTAAATAGTATACCTGTTTTTGTGCCTCAACTTTCTGTTTTCTTGTTGGATCAATAGCATCCACCATCCATTTTATTGTAAAATATGTGACGGCACCAAATATTGTGAGGCGAAAGAGTAAACCTACGACCTCGTTCCGGCCCAAAGGGCGAGTAATGTTGTCTGTTGGAGTCTCTTTCAAAACCATTTTCTTACATTCACCTGCAAAATAAAAACAATAAAATCAGTATTATTAAAAAACTAGGGGATTCTAAGGAGCCAATACTTTACTTTTTACTTGAGTATTGACTTTGAACTTGAATGTCTAAATAAAGCTCTGTAAAAACGTTACTTGCATATTTACAATTCTATGATGTAGTTCTCAAAAGTTCTACACACTCCTCACGCCCAATCGAACATTTGGGCCAAATACAGGAAATACGTCATGTAAGTAGACAAGTGGTCAAGTGCAAAGACCGCAAGTGGTATTGTGTATTGGGACAGGCCCTATTAGAGTGCTACATAATTTTCCTTCTGTTCTGAAAGTAAACAACAATCACTCCGTGTTCTCTCCATGGCGAAATTTACCTCTTCACTGTATAAAAACATTGCAGTATGTTTTGAAATTCTATGAAGTTCTGTACAGAACATGTATTAAGATTAAATAATAATAACAATTACACAGTACCGCCGATTCCCGACACGAGGAGTACGCAAATTTGTCTATTATTACGATGAGTCAGCGCAATTTCCTTTCATTTTCATTTTCTTTGATTTTCACTAAAAAAGTTATTGGAGATTTCCTGTGACCTTCCTGTGAAAAAAAAAAAAAAAACATATCACATACCTGAACCGTCTTTATTACTGGCTCTTGGAAATATTATTTAAAAAAAAGCAGATTCCTTATTCCAACGATTCATTTACTACATCATTTACGATCAGACTTATTTTTTTTTCTCTCAAAACATTTTATTCCTCTTCTTCTGTTGCTTCTGCTGCTGCTCCGTATTCTTCTTCTATGCTTTATTGGCGGTTGGCAAACCAGCTTAGGTGCACTACCGCCACCAACTGGATAGGAGTGCAGAGCGCGTTGTACTGGGCCATTCACACAGAACGCGTTTTTCCATTCCAATGCGCTACTTTTCCATTGTTTTTCTATGTAAACACGCGCTTGACGGACGTGCATGACCGTTACGCTCGCGTCTGGTGTCTTTTGCAGCGCCTCGCGCATGAGCGCCGCGTTTTTAAGACGCCGTGTCAAGAATTTCAACTTTAGCGCCGCTCATCAATGTCAGTTCCAAAGCAGTGGACCAATCAGAAGAACTCGGAAGCGGGGCAAGCGTTGCGAGCTTCTGTTTACAGTAGCAAGTTATGGAACTAGATAGTAAAGTTTGGATACAAACTTTAAGTTGGCTTGAAAAAGCCTAGCCAGAAAGTTTGTAAAAGTTTTAAAAGATTGAAGTTTGAAG
>JAFVLL020011920.1:0-24079 GCA_021397915.2 Tor tambroides
AAAAAATGAACTTAAATGATTTTAGCAAATGGCTGCAATATAACAAAGAGTGAAAAATTTAAGGGGGTCTGAATACTTTCCGTACCCACTGTATGTCCATTACATTTTTAACTTTGTTGATTGCATGTTTCACATATTTTTTTATGACAGGCACATATGCCAGGTGGGCACAAACAACATTGCATGTTTGACCAGTTTGATATCGCTGCCATCCTGAATTTAATGCGTTGCTGTAAACATTTCAAGAACATCCCAGAACAATGTGTGAGCAAAGTAAGTATTCTGAACCTCTATCAATATCTGTTAAACTTCTCAAATGCTATGTGCTAGTAATAGTATGTGATCACTGTATCTGTGTGGATATTCAAATACTGTAGCTCTCATGTTGTGCTGGATATTAACATGTTTTACTCTTGTTTCTGTTAAATAATTCAGGTATTAAATGTGCGGAACACTGTAATGCACTCGCCTGACTTCAGATTGAGTAATGAGGACATGACAACTCATCATGATACGGTCCTGCAGTTGGCCGAGAGCCTCAAACATCAAATCCCAGAACTGAAAGACTTGGAAAAGGAGATAAAACAGGTTGATAGAAAATTACTTTTATCATTACTGGTAATAGTAGTAGTAGCCTAATATTATAAGACTTGGGGGAGGAGGTAACTACAGTGACCGGGAGGGGCCGTCTTCGGTTCAGTTAGTTTTGTCGAGGCCACGGCATATTAACTCGTGAGAACGTGATATTATGTCGTGGCCTCGAGATTTTATGTTGAGGGAACGACATATTTTTCTCGTGGCCACGAGTTTAATGCGTAAACAAACCTACGTGACCATAGCAACCGAATATAAAAATATAATAATAGGCTAATAATAATAACATAATAATATAATAATAATATACAAATATTACAGAAAAAGACGATCAGTTATTGGACACACACAGCTAGCAAGACTGTGGGATGGATAAAAATGTTTTCTTGTAGGTTTATTTTATTTTATGTACTTTATGTAACATTTAGCCTATTCATGATAAACTTATTTCGAATCCTGTTTACATCGCGTGCAATTGCCTACAGTCCGGTAGCCTATGGTCAATATAATAATTTAATTATGTAATTGTTACAAACTTGATGTTAAAAAGGCATGATACCGTAACATTTAGGTGAGACAACTGTTACTGGGTGTGATGCAGATCAAAGATGATGCTGAAAAGTAGTATTTCAAAGAAGACTTTACTGTTGGCGTTGTGCAAAGATACAAATAATTTGTAAAATGAAAAATTATGGAATTCAACACAAACAAAAAAAAAAAAAAAAGAAAGAAACAGGTCGTCACCCAACTAAAGAAATAAACAAAACAGAACAATCCTTATAACGAACCTCTAAACCGACTAACAAAAATAAATATGAAAATAAAACAGCGTATACGACGCCTGAACTAAACTCCTATAAACTACAAACAAAAGCACAAGGGTGGCGTAACACTCACAAATCTAATCTAGCAAAGTACAAACTAGCCTAATCAAAAAACAAAACAAGCAATACTGTAACAACGATTGGCTAAGTATTCGAATCATCACAAAGAGGCGTACAAAAATGCACCAAAATGCATTCTTAACTTTGAACTTGACACGTAATAAGACTGAAACTCCAACATCAGTGTTATCTTTTACGAATAATTCGATACAAGTTAATCGCCAAAGAACAAATCTATAAATAGATCAAATCACACAACACAAAGCATGACTCCATAAGACAAGCATCGGGAGACAACTGGCGTCGAACGCGAAACTGCTGACTGCGTTGGAGCACAAGGTATGCTGGTATAAATGGAGGTCGGAGCCAGCTCCAAATGGGTTGGGCCTTTTTAATATGCCCTACACCAAACCCAACCCTAAACCTACCCTCCCTCTTGGAGCGGTCCAACCCACTTGCGGCATAAGTCCCTCCCACGTGGAGGTCTCCGGGCTGCAGCGATATATACTTGGAACATCATGACGTCAGGATGATGATTGACAGTCAAGTCAGCCAATAAACAGCGACCTAGAAGCGGAGCAAAAAGTAACACAAAAAGACAGGAGAGCGAGAAAAAGCAACAACATACACAGAACACACGTGGAACGTAACAGTAATAATAATTAATATAATAATTTCTTAATTCAAAATAAAATATTAATGAATCCCTGATAATCCCGGGTTGCTATGGTCACGTAGGTTTGTTGACGCATTAAACTCGTGGCCACGAGAAATGGATGTTGTTCCTTCAACACAGCATCTCGAGGCCACAATATTAATATCACGTTCCCACAAATTAATATGACAAAACTAAGTGAACCGAAGACGGCCCCTCCCAGTCACCGTAGGTAACAAAGGTGCATGGGAAATTATTACTATTATTATAATTATTATTAAATACTACTACTAATACTAGTAACTAATTGATCCAATGTTTCTCTATTTTCTGTATAGTTTTACAACATCTTGGCATCAATCAATCAAGCCCCGCGCGAGGTAGATGGCCAACAGGAAGATCTCCAGGCCATAAAAGTCTTCCAGCAAGTTCTGGATCGTGAGCAGCAAGCCATGAAAGACAGGATTGAAGACATTATCTCACGCTTTGAGGGGATCCAAGATGAAAATGTCAAAGTAGGTACAGTAGATCAACACTGAACTGCTATGCAGTTAACTGTGAACTGCATCATGTTTGTTCTAAAACATGACTTTATGTCAAGGAAAAACCTCAGGACATGAAGAGTCTTCTGGACTTCTTGGATCAAAACAAAGATCTGCTGGAGACCCTGGGTCCTGAAGTCGACAAACTTAAAGAGATGCAGGCAAAAGTAGATCAACATGAGGAGCAGATCACCCACCTGACAGGAAGAGTGGACAAACTGGAGAAAGTGACACATGGTAAGAAGAACTGAGAAGAAAATAATGACATTAATATTGATTCTTAATGTAATAAATTAGCAATATTTAGTTTCTGCTTGATGCTTCTAATGTGTTGTATGGGCCGAAAGTGAACTAAACAAAGAATGTTTAACCACACATAATATCCCATGAAAATTACAAACTGAAAAACTTTGAAATTGTGATTAAGACTAAGAGGAGGTCAGTCCATTGTGAAAAAGAAGTACTCTTTGTTATACTTTTAGAAAATAGGACTATATAATAGTAATATACTTTAAAAGAATATAATACTTAAGTGTGAACTGAATGTAATGTTTTCAGACACTTGTCTTTTGCAATTAAATGAAAATGTATTTTAGTTAACTTTCTATATGTTTTAGTAAACTAAATATTAAATGCAATTAGTATTTAACTTATTGACATATATTTAGATACATTTGTAAATACACATTTGTTATAATGAAGTTGCAATGTTGTAATATGTGACCCTGGAGCGCAAAAGCAGTCTTAAGTCGCTGGAGTATATTTGTAGCAGTAGCCAAAAATACATTGTAAGGGTCAAAATTATCGATTTTTCTTTTATGCCAAAAATCATTAGGATATTAAGTAAAGATCATGTTCCATGAAGATATTTTGTAAATTTCTAACCGTAAATATATCAAAACTTCATTTTTGATTAGTAATATGCATTGCTAAGAACTTAATTTGGACAACTTTAAAGGAGATTTTCTCAGTATTTAGATTTTTTTGCACCCTCAGATTCCAGATTTTCAAATAGTTGTATCTCAGCCAAATATTGTCCTATCCTAACAAACCATACATCAATGGAAAGCTATTTATTCAGCTTTCAGATGATGTATAAATCCCAATTTCGAAAAAATTACACTTAAGACTGGTTTTGTGGTCCAGTGTCACAAATGCTATAAAGTTGCAATGTACTTGTACCTCAAAATAAGTGTACTTCTTTAAGGCATGACAGTTAAAACCATAATGATTAAAAAATATACACTAAAAAAAATATACAAATATACATTAAAGTATATTTTTTAATCATTATGGTTTTAATTGTCATGCCTTAAAGAAGTACACTTATTTTGAGGTACAAGTACATTGCAACTTTATAGCATTTGTGACACTGGACCACAAAACCAGTCTTAAGTGTAATTTTTTTTTACAAAGTGCACTTTTTAAAAGTTGTGAAACAATTATGAAAGTGTACAGTCTTTAAAGGGATAGTTCACCAAAAATGAAAATTCTGTCATTAATTACTCACCCTCATGTCGTTCCAAACCTGTAAGACCTTCGTTCATCTTCAGAACACAAATTAAGATATTTTTGATGAAATCCGAGAGCTTTCTGACCCTGCATGGACAGCAATTAACTACCACATTCAAGGCCCAGAAAGGTAGTAAGGACATCGTTAAAATAGTCCATGTGACATCAGTGTTTCAACTGTAAAGTTATGGAGCTACGAGAATACTTTTTGTGTTGTCTGATTCCAGTGTATCTTCATCCACAGATCCAGTGTTTCCTGGCAACCCGCTTAAATACAAAAATCATCTTATTGAATATTGTCAGCCAAAGAAATGGCCAGAGGACAAATTTTCTGTTTTTACAGAGGATCAAGAAGCCAAAGGTAACAAATTATTGTCCAATTGTTATTAATTGTATGATAGTCCTTTAGAAACAAATGAAACATGTATTTGTTTAGACATACAGGATGACATTATTTCATTCAGGTTGGATTCAACAGTTAATCATGCAGTTCACGTCCTCTGCACAGGTTACAGAGGTAAAGTCATGGTTACATGGAGGCCTTTTACATGTGTTTACAGGACCTAACTGAAACCAGCTCCGCGTAACATGGTGTCATGTATAGATAGATAGATAGATAAATACATAGATAGATCTATGTATCTACAAATAAATGCATTAAACAGCTATTGTGCTTGGTAGTGAGTGACTTTAAAAATGCAACTGTTTTTCTGTGTCCACAGGTGCTGAGTTCGTGGAGAAGCACAGGACAGAGTTGATAAAAAGAGTCTCACTGGTGGAGCCCCTTGCAGATGACATGAAATCTCTGATAGGTGATGAAAAATACGC
Organism: Tor tambroides; assembly: GCA_021397915.2. Classification (NCBI taxonomy): domain Eukaryota; kingdom Metazoa; phylum Chordata; class Actinopteri; order Cypriniformes; family Cyprinidae; genus Tor; species Tor tambroides. The sequence continues at coordinate 5,016 of JAFVLL020011920.1, forward strand.
AATCATCTTGAAGTCAGAAACAACATATAAACAAATGAGAGCTCTTCTGGGCTTTCTGACAACACCTAAACTTAAAGAGAAACTTTACCAAAGTCTTAAAAAAAATGAGCGTTTTCTTGTTGACGATTTGGAACATTCTGGGTAGATGGATTTAATTTGGACTATTGTCACTCAATGTCACATAATGATTCTACACAACTGCTGCAGCACAACCCCAAAATCAGAATTAATAAAATAAGTAATAATTAAAGAGGAATAAAAGCATCTAAACAGCATTTATTTTACAGGGGAAAACAGTGTTTAAACCCATTGTGATAACGGCTGCTTACATTTCATGGTAGACTAGTCATGAAGCAGGGAGAAAAAAAGAAAGAAAAAAAAAACATCCCAGCGGGGCCGTTTTCGGTTCACTTAGTTTTGTCGTGGCCACGAGATATTAATTTGTGGGAACGTCATATTAACTCGTGGGATATTATGTTGTGGCCACGAGATCGTTTTGTCGAGGTAACGACATCCATTTCTCGTGGCCACGACTTCTTATGTTGAGGGAATGACATATTTTTCTCGTGGCCACGAGTTTAATACGTAAACAAACCTACATGACCATAGCAACCTGGGATTATCAGGGATTCATTAATATTTTATTTTGAATTAAGAAATTATATTAGTTATTATAGAAATGATTACATACTTAAATTACTATATTGACCATAGGCTACCGGACTGTAGGCAATTGCACACGATGTTAACAGGATTCGAAATAAGTTTATCATGAATAGGCTAAATGTTACATAAAGTACATAAAATAAAATAGACCTACAAAAAAACATTTTTATCCATCCCACAGTCTTGCTAGCTGTGTCCATTAACTGATCGTCTTTTTACGTAATATTTGTATATTATTATTATATTATTATGTTATTATTATTAGCGTATTATTATATTTTTATATTAGTTTTTTCCCTTCATTTCGATCTCTTTACATAACGTTCTGACTAGTTTTGTAAATAAGCCTACTGTAAATGCTCGACATAAAGCTTTGATTATGCTGACTGGAAATTATAGCCTATTGGAAATGCAGTTTAAAGGTTGAATTTAACATATATTTTTTTTCTTTCTGCGAATTAATAATTATTAATATTATAGCCTACTGCCTAGTGTTTCGTTGAGGAATTAATCATTCACGTAGTTTCATTTGTAAATGAAAACACAACACGCTCATTTATCATCACGCACTGGCATAAATAGCCTACAATCATAAAGTATTGGCATAATTGTCAAGCATTTGCAGTATTTGCAAAATATATGGTATAATTATACAGAACGTTAATTAGGTAAAGCGATACACGAATGGAAAGGGGAAATAATAAAATATTATATATGATATAAATATAAAAATATAGCCCTAACAAGTTAATATAACCTAATAATAATAATAATAATATCCAAATATTAAATGAAATGTTTAATGTTAATAAAAGTGTTTTATCCATATCTGATAATCCCGGGTTGCTATGGTTGTTCCCTCAACATAATATCTCGTGGCAACGACAAAACTAAGTGAACCGAAGACGGCTCCTCCCGGGCACTGTAGTGGATGAAAAAAAATAATAATAAAAATTAGATAGATAGATAGATAGATAGATAGATAGATAGATAGATAGAATGCATGCATTGTTATTAGGCGTGTTGATATTCTGGTCTTATTTTTTTTTTTTCTCAAGCACATTTTACCAATTGTAAACCACATCAATATTAATAACTAACATTAATTTTGTTTTTAATCATTTATAAGTGATATATAATTGTTCATGAAGGCTGGAAGTGAAAACTCCTTATATCCAAAAAAGATATTTAACTCAGACTAAAAGTCAAAAATTATTAAATGCCCATGAGAAGAATGCAATACTAATGCAATATTTTAGATTTAAAATAATAAGAGATCAGTTTTAGTCCATCTCCTATCCTGAAAAGTCTGTCTTGCAGAGATGGACTAAAAAAAACCTCCCAAAATATACTGCCAGATTCTGGAAGATAAATTCTTGAAAGAGTGGTACCAGAGGATGTGGTGTTGGTCCTTCAATAGTCACTTATCTGTCGATAAAGCCTATAAAAATATCAGTCTTCATGTATTTCACAATACTTTAAATGCGATTTTCTCAATATTTTAATTTTTTTGCACCCTCAGATTCCAGATTTTCAAATAGTTGTATCTCGGCCAAATATTGCTCTATCCTAACACACCATACATCAATGGAAAGCTTATTTATTCAGCTTTCAGATGATGTAGACATCTCAATTTTGAAAAATTGACACTTAAGACTGGTTTTGTGGTCCAGGGTCACATTTTGTAGTTAACGTGTCTTTTCTTCTCCACCTATTTTTTTTTTTTTCACTTCCAGGCTTCATGGACAATTATATATCACTTATAAATGATTAAATACAAAATTAACAGTAGTTATTAAGATTGATGTGGTTAGGAATTGGTAAAATTAAGCTTGGAAAAAAAGAAATATGACCAGAATATCAGCGTGCCTAATAATTATGCAGGCATTGTATATAAAACGTGAACGTTCAGAAACCTTAAAAATGAAAAGTTCAGCTGTCATTCAGCCGAGAGTTACACTAAAGTACCTACAATATTAGAAGCTCCTTTTAACAAGAATTTGGGTGGCTCTTAAAAGAGCCTTTGGGGTGTCTAATAGCCTCAGGCTGCTCTACTTGGAGCTGGTGTACTTGGTGACGGCCTTGGTGCCCTCAGACACAGCGTGTTTGGCCAGTTCTCTGGGCAGCAGCAGACACACGGCGGTCTGGATCTCTCTGGAAGTGATGGTGGAGCGCTTGTTGTAGTGAGCGAGACGATATGGGGGGTGGATCGTGCCATGGATTACCTACCAAAGGAGACAGTCGTGTACTTTTTACGTGTGAGAAAGGGTACATCGCAACACAGACGCGTGACACCAACACTGTAGTGAAGTACGTCGCCACCACAATAAATTAATATCTTACCCTCGTGTTTTTTTTTTCTAGGGTTTCTTATTTTCTTTGTTATCTTTATTATCAATCATTAACTTTTTTCCTTTACTTTCCTGTGTTCTGATGACATTGAATATATCCTTGATACAAATTGTACATTGCATACAAATTTGTATGTCATTAATGTAATCTCTGTACTGTTTACAAACATAATAATAATAATAAAAAGAATTCATTCACTTTCTCTTGGTGATTAATGACTGTGCAAATTATACACCAAAGTCGCAATTTTATGTTATGTTCATGATTATTTACAACAACTTCAAATATAAACACAAATTTAATCATCATAATCTATAAACATAATATTCTGGGATATGTCATTCTGAGCTTTTACTTTTGATGGTGGTAAGAATTTTAATTAACACGGCTGACTATACAATGTGTGAATACATTAGATACAATAACAGACTATATGCAATATTGTTTTCAGGAGATGAAGTCATTTTAATAGCCTATTATTATCAAGAAATCAAAAATGACAAAATATATTGCAGGAAAATTCTATTCTAATCACAGATTTCAAAACAATGCAGGTTCCTTTTCAAATGTTTTAACTAGGGCTGTCAGTAATGATTATTTTATTAATCATTTGCTAAAGATTGTATTTATTTATATATTTTTGGTCATTAAGATATGTGAACAATAGCTTTTATTACGAATTAAATACATGTAATAATGAGGCAATAATAACTGGTTGAAATAATGTATCAAAAGTAAGTTGTCATATTGTTTTACTGATCAACACTATTAAAATACATTAAGAAATGTATAAACAATAAACTTACCTATTTTATGTATTTGAACAAATGCCAGCAGAGGGCGCCAGGGGCCTGACGATTGTTACACTTTACATCACGAGCAAACCATTGTCTAATGTTTAATTGCATGTAATCTGTAATGTTTGGCCACATATTTATGATAGAAACGTTATACAGCCAAGAGGTTAAAGATTTATTTTGAACCCTTAAACATTTATTTGCATATTTATAAATATATTGATGCATTCTCATGTGTTGTTGGCATATGTTTTTAAGTTGCTACAAATAATTTCAACAGCACAAGTTTTGTCCACATTCCCAAATGCAATTTATTGTGTGAAAAAAAAGTACCAAGCATAGAATAAAATAATACAAGGGCCGTAAATGGTTTTGCCACAAACTCAACTCTGTTCCAGAAAGCAGGTTATGTGACATACCCGGGTATGTTTAAGAGTAAGTAAGCGGATAACCTCAACTTTCGGTTCCAAAAACGGAGGTAACTTTCAGGGTATGCAAGTAGCCATAGCAACTTGCTCTCTGAAGATAACCTGCTCCGGAGTAGGTTATGTTTCAGGGTTAGCTTACTTCAGAGCTATCAGCGCATGCGTGATCTACTGACGAGACTCCAGTGGGCGTGACAGATTGCGCACAATATTATATATTATTACAATAAAGTTTATTGTTTATTATATAAATAGATAGATGGATATAGATAGATGTATGACATAATATATTATTCTAATATGGTTATGTTTATTATAATAAATATAATATAAATATAATATAAAATATTTATTGGCATATATAATAGTTATCTGTATAAATTATAAAACTATTACGACAAGGTAATGTTTATTTTATTATATTATACATGTTTATTATATTTTATTATCTCACACATCATGGATCTGCATTTTCTATAATGTATTTTTATAATAAAAATACATATCTTATATGACTTATTATATGATTAGCATCAAACAAACAATATAATTCTCTATTCTCAAGGATTAAACATTAAACAAAAAAAAAAAAAAAAAAAAAAAAAATGATTGCACAACTACAAGTTAGGTGGCGATATGCATTAAGTATGTAAATGACCTTTGAACAGAAGAAGAAAGAAACAGTATGGCGCGCTTTTTCTTAGCGCCGGTTTCCGTAGTGACTCGTTTTGTTGCTCTGTTGAGAATGTCTTGCGTGTTAACCGGGAAAATACTCTGTGTTGAATGAACTTACTCCCGGACGCGTTTTTGGAACCAGCATACCTTGAATAAGCAAGGTTTGGGTTAATCAACCAAGAGTTCAGGGTTTAGCTGATGGTAAATTAACCTTGCTTTCTGGAATACCCCCCAGTACCAGAGGGATAGAGATGTTTATGTTGTCCCAAACACGTATTTCTTTTTCTTTCTTCTTTGGAAAATAAAAATTAAAAGCAGTCTTATGGAAGACTTTTCCATGTCCCTCAAAAATATGATTATTGAGAACACAATGGTTCATTGCAGAGAAATTGTGAAAACTCTTGAAACCATTAATATTTACTGTACAGCTCAGCTGTACATATTTATCAGTTTTCTTATGTTTTTTAATTTTTTTTTTCTTGTTTGCTCAGCATTTTTCTGTTTTTAATCATTAATTGAAGACACTATTTGTACTCTGCTTGCTCACGTTTAGGAAAACAGTGAGTGGTAATGATCAGTGGCGTATGCAGTTTATGCAGGTGCATATGGGCCCGGGCAGATTGGGGGCCCGCCGAGCAGAGGGAGAAATTTTTATTGAAACAAGAGAACGAATATAGAGTCCTGCACGGGCCCTGCCCTTGTCCGACAGCTTATCAGAATTTTCCGCCTGTGTCCGAACCGAACCCGTGTCTTTTCTCTCTCTCTCTCTCTGTTTGTCGGAGTGCATGCTGGGAGTGAACGGAGCGTGGTGAGGGTGAGTGCGTTTGTAGCTGTGTGCTAAAAACTTTTCTATCTTCTATCTTTTTTATGTGTGTTTGTCTTTTATGTGTTGAGTTGTTTGGCGTTTTTAATGTTTAGGGGTGTTTGCGTCTGCAACCAGCGTTGCGCTGGGAGGCATGACGAACCAAAACACAATGAGTTTTAGTGATTTAACCCACTGTCATGGAGTGAAGGTGGAGTCTAAAATCAATGTGGAACAGTGTTGTTTAGCGGTGGGAGAGATTGTGGGACATGATAATATTGTTTCGGCATCGCGTATGAACAGTGCAATTGTTCTTCTTTTAAATTGGTTGAAAAGGCAAATGACGCTGTACAAAGCGGCGTAGTGTTGAATGGTTCACTCGTGCCTGTTTTGCCTTTGAGTAGCCCGTCTAGAAAGGTTGTAGTGTCCAACGTACCTCCGTTTATTAAGGATGAAGTATTGGCACAAGAGTTATCTCGTTATGGAAAACTGGTTTCCTCTATTAAAAAAATCCCTCTCGGGTACAAGTCGCTGTTGGTGAAACATCTAGTCTCGTTTAGAAGACAAGTTTTCATGGTGCTGAAAAATGGAATTGATGAGATCGATCTGGTTTTCAGGTTCAAAATTGATGGGTTCGACTATACAGTGTTTGCAACATCTGATACAACAATTAAATGTTTTAGTTGTAGTAAAATCGGGCATCTTGTTCGTGATTGTCCTAATAAAATGGACAGTGCAAGAACGAATAAACTCGTAACGAGTAGATTCTGCTCTTTCTCCGGCTGAGATCGCGGGTGACGCGGAGACTGCTGGTACGTCTGCAGTAGAAGCCGATGAGCACAAGCCGATTGCAGTTTTAGCTGCTGAGATTGAATCTGATACAACAGAGATTGTTAATAAATCTAGTAAAAATGATACTTTCTTGATGTTCGATGAGCAGGTTGAACATTCTGAAAAGTTGTGTGTGGCAGACGCTGATGAAATGGATGTTGAAGACGTTGTTGATTTTGAGAAGGAAGCAGAATCTGTCTTTAAAATCCCAGTTAAAAAAAAGCTGTGGAAAGGCTATTAAACAAGTCAAGGAAGATGATGGTGGTAGTGAGAATGTGGGATCAGACAGTGATAGAGATTCCTCTGATTCAAATATATCTCAGTGTTCAAATTTGTCTAGTTCTCAAAACAAAAACTTGATTTGTTTGTATAGAGCTGAAGACATTAGCAGATTTCTGCAAGAAACGAAGGGAATGAAAGGAGTGCAAGTTGAAGATTTTTTCCCTGATTGTAAACAATTCATAAATGATGTGAGGTATCTAATGAAAGAGGGAGCTTTTCAAGATGTAGAGGTTTACCGTCTTAGAAAAATTGTGAACAAACTTAAGAAAATTACCAAGGATGATGATGATGTCAACTCTTAAAATTATGCCAAAAATAGTTTCTTTGGCAGCTTTTCTCATTTTCTTCTTTTTTTCTTTTTTTGTTTTTGTCTCTAAAATAAATGACAAATTTTAAAATTGGAACTTTAAATTTAAATTGTGCCAGAGATGGTCATAAACGAATGATGTTATTTGAGTTTATTAGACAAAAGCAAATTGATATTGTATTTCTACAAGAAACACATAGTGATTCTAAAAATGAGATTGATTGGAGAAGAGAATGGGATGGACAGATTGTTCTAAGCCATAAATCCTCTATTAGTGGAGGTGTTGCTGTTTTGTTTTCAAAGCATTTTTTACCTTTATCCTGTGAAGTTGATGAAATAATCTGTGGTCGGTTTTTAAAGATTAAAGTTAAATTTGAGAAAACCACAATAGTGCTTATGAATTTATATGCACCTACTAAAGAATTAGAGTTATTTTCTTTAAAAAGGTAGATGCTGTTTTGAAAGGATTAAATCCAGAAGAGTTGTTATTTGTAGGTGGAGATTTTAATTGTACTGCTAATGATAAGTTAGATAGAAATCATATAGAACCATATGCCGCTTCCCAGAAAACACTAATACAACTGATTGAAACCCATGATTTATGTGATATATGGAGAAGTATGAATCAAGATGTCAGACAGTATACTTGGGCTCATAGTACTGAACATTCTATCTCTTTGGCACGACTTGATAGAATTTACAGTGTTCAGTATCAACGTAATATTTTTAAAGGTTGTAAAATTATTCCAGTGGGGTTTTCTGATCACAGTTTAGTTTTGTGCAGTGTGTTAATTAAGAGTGTTAAGTGTAAGAGTGCATACTGGATTTTTAATACTTCATTATTAAGTGATAAAAAATTTATAGATAATTTTAGTTCTTTGGGGGGAAACTTTCAAACAGCAAAAACATTTTTATGCTTCTTTACAACAATGGTGGGATTGTGGTAAAGTTCTTATAAAAGATTTTTGTCAAAAGTACACTCTGAATGTTACTAGAGATATAGCCCAGTCAATGAAGATTTTAGAAATGGAAATTGTTGCCTTACAAGATGTAATAGCATCTAAAAAAATTAAAAAGCATATTGATGATTTGAAGGAAAAAAAAGCAATGTTGGTAGACCTGTTGGGAGTTAGAGCGCAAGGAGCTTTAGTTCGCTCACGTTTTCAAACTGTGGCCCAAATGGATGCTCCTTCGAAATTCTTTTTTAATTTGGAAATGAAAAAATGTCAAAGTAAAATTATTCATTCTTTACAGTCAGCTACAGGACAAGAATTCACTGAGCCTGCTGATATACGTAGCTGTGCTGTAGATTTTTATTCTGACCTTTATAAATCTGAACTTGTGGAATGGGGTGCAGATGCTGATCATTTCTTGGAAGGACTGCCAAAGGTGGATGAAGAGTCCAATAACAAACTACAGCAGACTTTGTCATTGCAAGAGCTTCATACTGCCATGATGAGCATGGAGAATGGTAAATCTCCAGGAATTGACGGGTTAACTGTTGAGTTTTATAAAACTCTATGGCCCGTCATAGGAGAGGATTTGCTGGCAGTTTTTAATGACAGTCTGAAAAGAGGACTATTGCCACTGAGCTGCAGAAGAGCAGTCATCACACTGTTACCTAAAAAAGGTGATCTTCAGTATATCAGCAATTGGCGCCCTGTTTCACTGTTATGTGCAGAATATAAAATTTTGTTTAAACTTTGGCCATAAGACTTAGTAAAGTTTTAAGCCAATTGATTAATTCTGATCAGTCTTATTGTATTCCTAACAGGTCTATTTTTGATAATATTGCTTTAATTAGAGATGTTTTGGATGCTTCTAAACTTTTAGGAATTAACTCTGGGCTGATTTCTCTCGATCAAGAGAAAGCTTTCGACAGGGTTGAACATCTGTTTTTATGGAATACTTTGGAGGCTTTTGGTTTTAGCCCTTCTTTTATTTCAATGATTAAGGCTATGTACTGTAACATTGAGAGTGTTCTTAAGATTAATGGTGGTTTGAGTGCTCCGTTCATAGTTCAGAGGGGAGTCAGGCAGGGATGTGCCATGTCTGGTATGCTATATTCCCTAGCCATTGAACCTTTACTTCAAAAGTTACGGGATAAATTAAAAGGTCTGGTTTTTCCTGGTTGTAGTAATCCGTTATATCTTTCCGCCTATGCTGATGATGTTATTGTTTTTGTAAATGGAAAAGATGATGTTGATAAGTTAGGAAAGATTGTTAATGATTTTAAATGTATTTCCTCTGCTAAAGTCAATTGGGGGAAAAGTGAAGCTCTATTAGTGGGAAATTGGAGTGGAGGTCTTCCCACTTTACCTGGAGGATTGCTTTGGAAAAGAGGAGGGTTAAAATATCTTGGTGTCTATCTGGGGAATGAGACTTTTATTAAAAAAAAATGGGAAGGTTTATTTGAGAAAATAAAAGGTCGATTGGAAAAATGGAAATGGTTACTCCCTCAGATGTCTTATAGAGGGCGTATTCTTGTTATTAATAATCTTGTGGCATCTTCATTATGGCATAAATTTGCTTGTGTAGATCCTCCAAATGAACTCCTTGTAAATATTCAAAGGGAACTGGTGAACTTTTTCTGGGACAATTATCATTGGACTCATCAAAGTATTCTGTTTTTGCCCAAGGAGGAAGGAGGTCAAGGATTAGTAAATCTCGCAAGCAGAAGAGCCACCTACCGTCTTCAATATATACAGAAACTTTTAATGGGACCTTACTCACTTGTGTGGAGACCATTGGCATTAAGCATCTTGAGGAGAGTGGGTAATATGGAAATGGACTTAACATTGTTTTTAATGGATCATAAAAGATTGAATTTTACTGGAATTCCTGCTTTTTATCAAAGCTTATTTAAAGTGTGGGGTCTTTTTAAAAATCGGTGGATGGAGCCAGCAATTTCTCTTTATTGGTTGTTGGAAGAACCACTTATTTTTGGAGCTCGGTTTGATGTTTCGGGAGAAGATTTTCCTGGTTTAACAGATTTATTATGGTATAAAAAGATTTTTAAGTTAAAAAACATTATAAATGAATCAGGATATGATTTACAGAGATCTGAACAAATTGCTACCCTTTTAGGGGTTCGATCAATACGCTTTGCCAAGAAGTATCTCGATAAATTGAGTATGATTTTAACTGATGAAGAGAAGACACTTTTAGAAGAGTTTGGTGCAGGGACTTTAATTCCTGACAGTAAAGATCTTTTCCCAGATATTGAAATTTTCCCAACTATAGATGAGTCTTGTTTTATTAGCCCTCTGTTAAAATTAGGAATTAATGAACATATTAATTTTTGTACAGTAGAAAGAAAAATGCTGTATAAATGCATGGTGAAAGTTATTTATCAACGTATTTTAAGTATTAAAACAGATACAGTATGGAGAGAAAAATTAGGGATTAATTATGAAATAAAGCCTGTTTGGAGAGCAATTTACAAACCACCATTAACAAAAAAACTTGGTGATTTACAATGGCGAATTTTACATGGAGCTATTGCTGTGAATGCCTTTGTATCCATTTTAAACCCTACTGTAAGTGACAAATGTCCTTTTTGTCTGGAAAGAGAGACTATTTTTCATTGTTTTATGGACTGTAATCGACTTAACCCTCTTTTTGACTTGTTAAAAGTTTTTTTGATTATTTTAATATTTGTTTTACAAATATTAAATATTTACAAATATTTAATATTACAAATATTTATTCTTGGCTTTTTTTAGAATCATAGATTCTTGGCTTTTTTTAGTCCAAAACAAAAGTCAAAATGTCATGTTGTCAGCTTTATTCTGGGACAAGCAAAATATGCTATTTATATTACTAGAAGAAATAAGATAGAAGAGAAGTCGGGACAAAATGTTGTTTTTATTTTTAAAAATATGGTAAAAGCAAGAATTATTATTGATTTTAATTTTCATAGATTAATGAGTACGATGAATGTCTTTGAAATTCAGTGGTGTTGTAATGCTCTGTGTTCAGTTGTTAATGGAAGAATTGTTTTTATAAGAGAGTTGATGTAAATATGTCCTTTTTTGTGTGTAAAGTGATGTAAATGGTTGAAGAACAATTGTTTTATTAAAGTGAATGTAAAAATCAAAATCTCTCTCTCTCTCTCTCTCTCGCTCGCTCTCTCTCTCGCTTCCCTTTTACACAGTTGCTGTTGCAGCCATTTAAAATGTTCAGTTTTGGGTTTTAATGTCAAAGTGGTTATATTCCGTTTCATTTCTTTATTAAGTTAATTTAGAAACATGATTGGAACATTTTATGTTTGTTAAATTCAAGTTTTTATTTTTATTTTTTTTAAATACCAAGCGGCCAGCGCCAGACTGTGAGTTGAGCATATGTTTGATCAGTTTAGCCTTCTCAAATAAACACAATTCGAGACATAAAAAAACTTCATGCATTTCACAATATACATTTAAAAATTTAAGATCAATGTATGAGACATATCAAATCGTTTGTGGTAAAGTAGAAGTTGAAAGTGAAAAAGTGAAAGTGAAAGTGAAAAGCTGAAGCGCACTTTGAAGGACATGGAGGTGCTAACAAGATCACTTGCATTTTTTTTTCTTAATAAGAGTGGAAAATTAAAATACGCCGTAATTTTTCCTCATAAAGGTAAGAGTATACATCATTCGAAGCTACAAATAATTTTATTTCTGTGCACTCACATTATCAACAAAAGGTTTTGCTATTGTAAAATAAAGAAAACAAACAGGGTGGTCTTGGTCTTGAGCAGGAACACTTCACAAAAACTGAACCGAAACTCAGCAAATACTTGCCTCACTGACATGATAAATATATTTATATAATGCTATAAATTACTACTTTACAATGAAATAATTCCAATCAAAAAATTAAAAAACTCTTTCATTAGCCTATAATTCTTAAAGATGCATTTCTCTCTAAAGGCACGTCCAATGAGGAGATATGGGGAGTCAGGGTCATCAACTTCATACTATTTTATTTTTATTTATTTATTTATTTTTATTAGGGCTGTCAATCAATTAAAATTTTTAATCGCGATTAATCACATGATTGCCATGAGTTAACTTGTGATTAATCGCAACTTAATCGTACATTTTTATTTGTTCTAAATGTACCTTAAATTAATACTTTTCGAGTTTGTAATACTCTTGTCAGGGTTCTGTCACTTCGGTCTAGTGTTATTCATGGTTTTGTGACAGAGCCCTAACACTCCCGTCATGTCCTGTTTTTGTGAGTGCGTGGCTTCGAGTGTGCTCGAGCCGTGTGCTCTCTCATCTGCGTGCCTTGTTTTGCGTTGGAGCGTGGTGTTCGGATCCCGGCACTCATGTCTTGAGTTTCGGTTTCGTGTCGGGGTTCGGACACTCACGCTCCATGTTCTGTCTCATTGTATGAGCGTGCGGTCTCGAGTTTCCTCAGCCTCGCGCTCTCTTGTCCACGTTGTAACACTTCCCCTTTAAATCTTTGCTGGAGTGCCAGACAGGTATAAATACTCTGTCAAAATAGTTAAGTTTTGTTCCCTTCTAAAAATCAATACTTAGTAAGGTCAAAACAAGTCATAAGGAAAGTGAACAAAGGATACATGCACACATTACTTCCTTTTTTGTTACACAACATGCACCCTTAAACTTTGCAAGAGTAAACATCAAGAAAAACCAAAATACCAAAATTTCAAGTCTTGCAGTTTCTTCACAGTGTATTTACAATATTTGTGTATAATTCCAGCACACCACCAAATCACAATTCATTTAGAACAATGTCCAACACAAAAATATAAACACAGCATCACCATCATCATCTTCATAACACATCATCATAACACATCACATCAACATTTTACAACTAGCACAAGTCTTTTAAGAGGAGGAAAGTAAAGAGTCAAAGTCAGAGGTTTCCATAAAGAACTAGAGTGGATATTTGTTACTCACGCCCCACTGCGTCCACATTCATTAAGAGTCCAATCAGCTCAGTCTCTTATGATTCCACAGTATCTCAGAAAGCTCGCATTACTCACGTTCACTGTATAGTTTCCATTCGCGATGATTTGGAACTTTATTCTGAAGGCTAAAACTCACTTCTTTGTGTAACGGGGCGAAAAAGGCGTGAGACGTGCGGATCCATGTGCAAAGCTTTATTTGGACAGAGACGTGGTCATAAACATAGGCAGGGTCGAACAATGGCAAACAGGTATGGCATGGGCAAGACTCAGAGTAATCCTTAGAATAAGCGTGGGTCGGCGATCGGCAAACAATATCCAAGTGGGCAAGGCAGAGAGATAATCCAGGTACACGTGCAGTAATCCGAGTGAGGTCCAAACAGAGTCCAATGGCGAGACAAGGGTTAATCCACGATAAGAGGGTAGGAAACAGGAAACGAGACTATAAACAAAACAAACAAAACTTAGACTAGCGAATACAGAATGGCTCGGTAAGGCAACTAACACTTGGAGAGTGCTAAACGCAGAACCAGACTCAGAGCTAAACATGAACACAGAAGGCTCGGTAAGGCAGCTAACACTAGGAGAGTATTATACGCAGAACCAGACTCAGACCTAGACATACACACAGGATGGCTGGGTAAGGCAGCTAACACTCGGAGAGTGCTATACGCCGGACAGTACTTGGCAGTGAGGGAGAGAAAGTCCAAGGCTTATAAAGAGTGTGTGATTATGTGATAGTTCTCAGGTGTGAGCGTGATTGGGACAGCTGTGTGTACTTAGTGCAATGAATGATGGGAAATGCAGTCCGTGGGTGATATGTAACTGTCTGTGTGGTGTGAGAGTCAATATGATGGAATAGCGACCTCTGATGGTGAGTGGGCGGAAGATCACGAACCAGATTCGTGACAGAGCACCCCCCAAGGAGCGGCTTCCAGACGCTCCTAAAACAGTAAAATCCAGGTGGGTGGTGGAGCGGAGGCGGAACAGGGGGAGGGACGGAGGGCCAAGTCCACGTGGAAGTGGGAAGACCGGGGACTGAGGCAGAGCCGGCAGAGCAGGAAGCCAGGGCGGAACCGGAGACCAGGATGGAACAGGAGCCCACCAGGGCGGAGCAGATGGTACAGGAACCCACCAGGGCGGAGCAGACGGAGCAGGAGCCCACCAGGGCGGAGCAGACGGAGCAGGAGCCCACCAGGGCGGAGCAGAAGACCACCAGACCGGAGTAGAAGACCACCACGGCGGGGCAGAAGACCACCAGACCCGAGCAGAAGACCACCACGGCAACGGCAGGGCAGAAGACCACCAGACCTGAGCAGAAGACCGCCACGGGGGAGCAGCAGACCACCAGACTGAAGCAGAAGACCACCGCAGGGAAGCAGACTGGGCAGGAAACCATGGCAGAGTCTGAGATCTGGGGGGAACAGAGACAGACAACACAGGGAGAGCAGAGACAGACAATACAGGCAGAGCATTCATGATCTCAGGGGCCGCGGCAGGGCAGGACGAGGATTCATAGACGGCCTCCATAGCCGTGACTGGGCAGGACAAGGATTCGCAGACGGCCTCCATAGCCGTGACAGGGCAGGACGAGAGTTCACAGATGGCCTCTTTAGCCGTGACAGGACAGGGCGAGAGTTCACAGACGGCCTCTTTAGCCGTGACAGGACAGGGCGAGAGTTCACAGACGGCCTCTTTAGCCGTGACAGGACAGGACGGGAGTTCAGGGACAGCCCTTTTGGCTGCGACAGGACAGGCAAAGATTTCACAGACGGCCTCCTTAGCCGTGACAGGACAGGACGGGAGTTCAGGGACAGCCCTTCTGGCTGCGACAGGACAGGCAAAGATTTCACAGACGGCCTCCTTAGCCGTGACAGGACAGGACGAGAGTTCAGGGACAGCCCTTTTGGCTGCGACAGGACAGGCAAAGATTTCACAGACGGCCTCCTTAGCCGTGACAGGACAGGACGAGAGTTCAGGGACAGCCCTTTTGGCTGCGACAGGACAGGCAAAGATTTGGTGAGTGGATACCCCTGACACCTCCGAAGGTTCTGCAGCGGTTGCCGCCACCTCTGGAGGTTCTACAGTGGTAACCATCTCCTTGACAGCGACACGACAGGCTGAGAGTACATTACTGGGCGCCACCACCAAAAAAGGAGCTGAAGCGAGCACCGCCGCTTCAGGAGGTTCTGCAGCATGTGCCACCACCTCTGAAGAAGCTGCAGCGAGTGCCATCGCCTCGGAGAGCACAGCAGCGAGTGTCACTACCCCAAGAGGTTCTGCAGCATCAGCCGCCACCTCTGGAGACATCACAGTGGGCGTCGCCACCTCGTGCAGTTCTGTGGTGTACGCAGCCCAAATGCAACACAAAGCGATCCCCATCATGGGAAGCGCTTCGGACAGGGGAATTAGTACAGGAACAGGAGGGCTAAAGTGAGCTGGTTTGGGGATACCAGCTGCACGGGCTGACACCAGCGGTAGATCCTCCACACTGGATGCCAGTCTGGGAGCTTGAAGAACTGACCTCGACGATCTAGGTGCAATAGACAGAGAGTGACAGGACTCAGGATGAACAGCTGTGACATGGCGAGACTCTGGACGATCAGCGAAGACATGGCGAGACTCTGGACGATCAGCGAAGACATGGCGAGACTCTGGACGATCAGCGGAGACGTGAAGAGACTCTGGAAGGTCAGCGGAGACGTGAAGAGACTCTGGAAGGTCAGCGGAGACGTGAAGAGACTCTGGAAGGTCAGCGGAGACGTGAAGAGACTCTGGAAGGTCAGCGGAGATGTGAAGAGACTCTGGAAGTTCCGCTGAGAAGTGAAGAGACTCTGGAAGGTTAGTGGAGACGTGAAGAGACTCTGGATGGTCAGCGGAGACGTGAAGAGACTCTGGATGAAGAGCTGCGACGTGGTGCGACTCTGGCTGAAGAGCTGAGACGTGGTGCGACTCTGGCTGAAGAGCTGAGACGTGGTGTGACTCATGACTGGCAGCAATGACATGACAGGGTGTTGTTGTAGCCGCCATTTTGTGAACTGGCTCTGCTGACGCCGCCATTTTGTGAGTGTGCTCTAGCGCGGCTGCGATCACATTAGTGAGTGTGGTGTCGCGTTCCTCCGCGACACCCACAGTGAATGCTGAACCAACAGTCAATAAAGCATAATCCAAAAAACAACTCAGTGATGAACGCGGACCCTCGCGTCTGAGCTGAGATCGCAGAGGCTGATTAATGCCATCACAAAAAATCTCAATTAAAATAATGTCCGGTAAATCTGAATAATGAGCAAAGGCTAAAAACTCCCTAATATGGTTCTCCAGTGATCGTGGGCCTTGTTTAAGAGCAAACAATAGTCTTGTTGTATCCATACCTGATAAATGTTGGTCTGAGAAGTTGCTGGATCTTTGTGAGTCCGAGTATTCTGTAATGGGGCGAACAAGACGTGAGACGTGCGGATCCATGTGCAAAGCTTTATTTGGACAGAGACGTGGTCATAAACATAAGCAGGGTCGAACAATGGCAAACAGGTATAGCGCAGGCAGACTCCAGAGTAATCCTTAGAATAGCGTGGGTCGTGATGGCAAACAATATCCAAGTGTTCCAAGGCAGAGATAATCCAGGTATACGTGCAGTAATCCGAGGTGCAAACAGAGTCCAATGGTAAAGGACAAAAAGTTATCCACGATAAGAGGGTAGGAAACAGAAACGGACTATAAAACAAAACAAACAAAACTTAGACTAACGAACACAGAATGGCTCGGTAAGGCAGCTAACACTTGGAAGTGTCAGCATGAACAGACTCAGGCTAGACATAAAACATAGAAAGGCCTCGGTGAGGCAGCTAACACTAGGAGAGTGTTATACGCAGGACAATACTCGGCAAACTGTGAAAGGAAGTCCAGTGTTTATGTAGGGTGTGTGATTATGTGATCATTCTCAGGTGTGAGCGTGATTGGGACAATTGTGTGTACTTAGTGCAATGAATGATAGGAAATGCAGTCCGTGGGTGATATGTAACTGTCTGTGTGGTGTGAGAGTCAATATGATGGAATAGCGACCTCTGATGGTGAGTGGCCGGAAGATCACGAACCAGATTCTCCTGTGTACCGTTTCTTCGTTTACAAGGGCTGAGATTTCAGTTAAGGCTGTACTTGCTCACACACAAGCAATGGCAGCACATAATATATTCCAATTGCAGACACTGACAGGAAACCTTTAATCCCTCAGGCCGAGTAAATCGCTGACGCAATCAACTTTTTGTCACGAAAAACAACAAATACGGCCATTCGTTCTTCCAAGCAACTCTCTTTTCTTTCAAGCGCGCCGCCATCTCTTTTCAACTTTCTGAACAGTTACGTCATCACTTCCGGTATTCCCGCCCGGACTAACATAACCGCCATCTTAGTTGGGGCAAATATTATCTATATATAGAAAATATATCCTCAATATATACAATTCATTGGAGCGATTATAAATTCATTTCAAGGCATTTATTTTAATAAAAAAAAACAAAACAAAACAAAACTAAAATTAAAGTGCCTTGTTACACTCCCTTCCCCTTCAAAAAGCCGACCTAATAGGGGAGGCATTTTAAAAACCTTCGGCTTTCCCTTTTTTTATCCTTTTTTATGATGGTATCCTCAAATCCAAGAAACTCCTCTGTATCACTCTTCTCATTAAAGATTTGAAGTACACAATGGTACTGTTGTTGTTCCAATTCCTTAGCAGAGGGATAGCAAGGTTTAAGTCCGGAAACATGGGCCACCCTTAAATCTTCTCCTGTTTTCTCCATCATAATTTTATAATTAAGAGGCCCCACTTGTTGTACCACACGATATGGTCCTTGCCACCTAGGAGCCAAATTTGCTGAAAATGATTTCTCGGCTTTTGAGTAGGGATGGGAACGCAACCAGACTCTATCCTTATCTTCATATTGTACCTCTCGTCTATTTTTAAATAATATTTCTTTTTTGTCTTTGACGGGCAACCTTAAGTTTTTCTCCACATATTCTTTCATTTGCTTCGACTCAGATGTTTTGTTGTAACAAGAATCATCAGGAGAAATATCTCTAGGATACAGCAACACCTCCATTGGCCCTCTGAGAGAACGACCAAGGTTTAACTCAGCAGGAGTCACACCAGTGGATTCATTTTTCAGCCGAGTTGAGAGCAAATCTGAAATCTGATAAATGCTTGTCCCATTGTTTTTGTTGCTTCCCAACATAAGAAACCATCAGAGTCTTAAGGGTCCTATTTATTCTCTCCATTAAATTTGTCTGGGGGTGATATGCCATCGTTAATCTCTGAATAATACCCCACTCCTGACAGATTCCTTGTAACACTGAAGAGACGAACTGGGGACCACGATCTGAAAGAAGATAATTTGGCACACCCCATCTTGTAAGCATTTCATTGATCATTACTTTGGAAATAATCTTAGCTTTTCTCAAACCAAATAGTTCCACCCACCGGGAGTAATAGTCTACAAAGACTAACAGATATACGTTTCCGGAGGAACTCCGTGGGAAAGGACCCATTAGATCTACACCTAACATTTCCCATGGTTGGTGAACTACAGTTTGTTGCAATTTTCCAGAAGGACGCCAATTCTCAGGCTTATAACACTGACAGATCTGACAACTCCGTATGAATTCTTTAACATCCGTGCTAAGATTAGGCCAATAGGCCAAAGCTTGTATCCTCTTGTAGGTCTTAAATTGTCCAAAGTGCCCCGCCAAAGGGTCTTCATGGAAAGCTTGAAGGAATGCCTGTCGAAGATTCTTGGGTACATACAGTGGGTACGGAAAGTATTCAGACCCCCTTAAATTTTTCACTCTTTGTTATATTGCAGCCATTTGCTAAAATCATTTAAGTTCATTTTTTTCCCCTCATTAATGTACACACAGCACCCCATATTGACAGAAAAACACAGAATTGTTGACATTTTTGCAGATTTATTAAAAAAGAAAAACTGAAATATCACATGGTCCTAAGTATTCAGACCCT
>JAFVLL020011921.1:0-22019 GCA_021397915.2 Tor tambroides
CAGAAGAAGACATGAGCAGAAGAAGGAAAAGAGGAAAAAGAGAAGCAGCAGACATGGTGCTGGTCAAGAAGAGGAGAGCCAGCAGCCATGCAAAGTGGAGCAGCGTTTAGGGGTGGTTCAAAACTCCTCACAGCCCAACGAAGGTCATGTCGCATTGAGAGAAGAGCAACCTTCTTTGACCCTCAAAAGCCCCAAAGCAGAACTGAAGGAACAGAAAGTGAGTTTATTGTTCTATTATGTTTATAGCCCTTTTCACTTTAGAAGATGTGGAAAAGTGTTGAGAATTTCTAGTTGATGTGATCTGCTCAGTTCCTGTTCATCCAAGACCATCTTGTGTTCTTGCTTAGGTTGAAAAGCACTTTCCTTCGGTCATCACTAGCACCGGCTCTTGTCAAGAGTATGAGATTGGTGACTTGGTGTGGGCTAAGGTTGGGACATATCCTTGGTGGCCGTGCATGGTGTCATCAGACCCTCAGTCAAATGTTCATATACGACTTAATAAAAGAGGTAATTCTTCTACTACAAGTGCGTATTTTTATGGCTGGAATTCTCTGGACGATACTGAAAATCAGAGCAGATATTAAAAAACTAGATGTTACACACTTGTTGGCTTTGAAAACATTTACAGAGGAAAAATTGGGAATCATTCACTAAATGACTGAGGATCAGAAAGTACCAGACTTCTAATTGTTCCAATCACAACAAATTCATGCAGAAACACTAGAAGTCTGTCTTTCTGGTGCACAAATGAAAATGTGTTCTAAAATCGGTTCAAAATATACAACTCTTAGAACTTTTAGAATCAGGAGTCTGATGTGCATCATCAACTTTTAATGCCTAAAATCTGCAGAATGGCTCTGATTTTCTCAATCTCTGCAATCTCTGAACTCATCCAAGTTGCAACTCAGGGAGCAATTTGTGAAAAATTGTGTTGTGTATTTCAGCTTTTAGCTGGTATCTCTACTCTCTTGCTTCAAATTTATGTTACTAATAACTTGCTTCCATGGTTCCTGGTAGGTGTTAAGGAATACCACGTGCAGTTCTTCGGGAGTGTCCCTGAGAGGGCTTGGATCCATGAGAAGAGAACTGTGGTGTACAAGGGGGAGAGCCAGTTCGAGGAGTTGCAAGCAGAAACACTCCGGAAAGCAACCAACCCAACTGAGAAACAAAAGGTATTCTGCTGTACTTCAAATGTGGTGACCATCTTTATGTGGACATTTCTGATTACTTATTCTGTGGTTTATTAATTTTAAAGTTGCTGAAGCCTCAGTCCCAGAAGGAGCGTGCCCAATGGGAAGTGGGTGTGGGTCACGCGGAAGCCGCTCTGCAGATGACACGAGAAGAACGCAACGAGAACTACACCTTCATCTACATTGACAAAGAACCCAGTGCTGCTGCTGCTCTTGCTCCTGCTCCTGCTGCCGACACTGTGACCTCACCTAGGGCGACCAGTAAAAACCGCCCTGAACGCAAGCAGAGACGCTCTAAAGGCAGTGCTGGAGCAAAAGAAGAGCACATACCTCGTCGGCAGCAGCCACGGAGGCAGTGCAGCATCAATAGTAGTGGAGAAACATCATCTCCCAATCAGGGAGAGGATGATATGGACCAAGAGCAACCCCACAGCCCTGCAAAACCTGACCCCCACCCCAAGGAACCCTCCCCACCTCCAGTCAGGACACCCTGGAAGACCGCTGCAGCCCGCAAGCTCCTCCCACCCTCCATTACTATGAAGAAACTAAACGTGGAGATCATCAAATGCGACTGGCAGCTCCCAAAGCAAAAGTTGGACTTACCTAAGAAGACTGAGAGTGAGGAGAGGCCCAGCGATCAGGTTCAGTCACCTGAGGTAGAAATTAAAAAATGGTAGTGAACTTAAGGAAATGTGTAGAAGTTTAAAGGGTTACTCCACCCCAAAATGAAAATATTAGCTGCTTTTCCACCATCACGCTGAACGGTTCTCTTTTCATAACCATTCAATTCCGCGCCGATCCAAGCCGGCCGGTACAGTTATGGTTTCGTTTTCCACTGCGGGGCTGATAACGGATCTCTTTGGAATGCAATTCAAATGCGTCAGTCGTTGCCGTGGTGTTTATGATATGAGGTGTAAATAACCACCGCGTTATGGAGGATGATCAGAAATTTCTTTAGATTTTATTACTAATTTGTGTTTACATTGCTCAAAATAGCACGCTTAGCAAGCTAAGGAGAAACTAGCAGCCAGGCAACAGAAAAGGGACAGATCCTGAGTGGCGACGTCATGCACACGCACTCTACCAGCACGGCTCAGCACGGTTGTCTAACCGTGCCGAGAATTCTGGGCCAAGAACGGTTTGTAATCATGCCACGCCGTACCAGGTTCACGTGGAAATATAACTGGAACCGTTCCTGACAGTTCTTAGAACCGTTCGGCCCGATAGTGGAAAAGCGGCTTTTGTCATTAATCACTTACCCCCATTTCGTTCTAAACCCGTAAAAGCTTCGTTTGTCTTCAGAACACAATTTAAGATATTATGGATGAAAACCGGATACAAATCAAAAATCAAAACCGTTCAAATCAAAGCATAAATAAACGTAGAAAACATATCCATGTGGCGCAGCTGACACAGAACAGCGTACGCAGTTTGCGTCCAGCTGATACTCTCCAAAATGGCACTATGGTGATGCAGAGGAGACGAATTGTTGTATGAAGTCGTTATTTTTGTTTGATGGACAGATGGACTATTTTGACGATGTTTTTCATACTTTTCTGGGCCTTGACAGTGTTATTTTCTTGGCAGTCAATGGGACAGTCACAAGCCTCCCGGTTTTCATCCAAAATGTCTTAAATTGTGTTCCGAAAACAAACAAAGCTTTTGCAGGTTTGGAGCGATATGGGGTTAAGTGATTAATGACAAAATGTTCATTTTGGGGTGGAGTAACCCTTTATTGTAAATAATGTAATTTCAGCATGGATCACTGTCATGACACTGTCAAAGAAACTCTGAAACAACATTTTAAAAAAAAATGTTTTAATAGGTACAATTTCTCAGATCAAAAATGTATTTGCCCACTAGTGACTCTCTATGCAACGAAAATAAAGTAAAATTTTTAATGAAATTGATCAAATGGACTTCATTAATTTTGCTTAGATTTACTACTGCTTAAATTTATATCTCATTTTTATAACAGCATATACAGATGTGTTGTTAGTGGTAACTTTCATTTTTGTTAATTAAAGCTAAAAAATAACAGAAATAATAGATGAAAAACTTAAATTTGGGAAAGCTAGAAATGTACTACTAACTGCAATAAAACAAGTTTAATTGCATAATTGCATAAATTATTAAACTAAAACTGAAGTATAAAGAAAGGAATAGAAATGAACATGACAATAAAAATGACTGATTGCTATTTGCATCCTAGTGTAAATAGTGTACTAATTGCATATGAGTGTATTTACTATTATGTTGTAAATATGTATACTTTTGCTCCCACATTTCCCATTATTAACAAGCTTTCCTGTCTGACTCATTTACACCATGATATGCTAAACAGATAATAACTATGCTGCATAACATCTTGCAGGTTAGGTAGAATTAATGTCACCAAAAATGCTGTGAAACGTTATTTATTCTCTATAATGCATTTAGTTTGGTTGAGATGCTGTTAATGTACATGTTAAGCTATTATAGCTTACTGCCTAAAGTTAATTACTAAGATCAGCTGCAGCTAGCTAACCTAAAATTAGGGCTCTGCTCTCTCTCTTCATGCATGCTGCTTGAGAAGAAATTGCACCTTTTCTGCCAGGCAGTTGTTGGTATGTTTTTTTATGTATTTTTTTTTTTTTATGTTTCTCAATCTATCCGACTAAGGGCTCCAGTGATAAGGCAGAGCCAGAGACGTGTTCCAGTGAAGAAGAGCGAGCTGCATCTCCCTTAGCCTGGAGTGACCAGGAGAGCTCTGAGCAATCCACAGGTATATATAAGCACAAACACAGAGTTAGTCACCAGAGTTAAACTCCCATTTGCAATGGTATTCAGATGTCCTTTGCAATATAAATCTAATCTGTGAAAACCTGCTCTGCGCCTGTGTGATATCAGAGAGAAAGCAGCAGCGCCGGTCTGTGCGAAGCCGTTCCGAGTCGGAGAAGAGTGTGGAACCAGTGCCAAAAAAGAAAGTGAAGAAAGAACAGGTAGAGCACATAAACAAAATATTAAATCATTTAACAGTGATGAATCCAACAAACCATAGAGTAGATTTCGCTAAGCATTAATTGAACCCGCTGCATTTTTTTGCATTGACTACCTGCATAATTTTAGCACCTGATTTGCTAAAGGAATTATCCAAATCATATTACTGTGCAAACCTGCTGTTATATATTTGTGCAAAATGTTATTTGCACAGCACAGTTTCTCATCTTAGGGGCCAGTTCTGAATGCTTACTTTGGACGAATACAGCAGACTCATAAGTCTGATATAACGTTCAGCATCACTCCACGACTGCCATCCAGGCAGCTGAATCAGCTCTTAAAATAACTTTTGTACTATATTATTACTGATGCCATGATGGAAAGAAACTTTCACTTTTAAACAAATTTTAGTTTGTATAAATTTTGGTATGTAGGTGGTTTTGTGAATAAAACACTATTTCTGTTTTTGCACAGAAATACCAGCAGAAAAGTGACATAGTGATTTAGTGAATTTTTTCCCCCCTCATAATGCATCAGGGTTATTATAGTTAACTAAAACCATAAAAGATATTTTCATTACTTGAAATAAAATAAAATGTAACTTTAACTTTAATTTAACTTATAAAATATAAAAACCATAAACGCATCTTATAGTTACCAAAGCAACATGTCATTTTTTTAATTTAACTTGATGCACTAAAATAACAAAAATCGAAATAAAAATGATCAAAAACTATATAGACACATTTCTAAATAAAAATGACAAACACAACAAAATTATCACAGATAACTAAATTTAAAATGAAAACAAAATATAAAAATTAAAACTAATCTAAAATATTAAACACTATGAGAGTATCTCAGTTATACTAAAATAACACTGTAATACATCTAGTCTATATTTAAAGTGATTCACGTAAGTAAGAAACATATTATAAAATTGACTTTTTTTTCACAGGCTGAAGCAGCACCTCAAATGGATTTCAAAACAGGGTCGCAAAAAGGTGCTTGACACTGCACGATGAATTTTACATTTATTTAAATGTAAATTTTCTTAGATCTAATTTTTGGTTTGTTTTAAATGATTAATAAGCCCATAAATTAATTTATGGATCAATATCTCCCTATTAATGCTACTCTAATCTTGTAGGTGCCAGTGAGATCTCAGACTCGTGTAAACCACTGAAGAAACGCAGCAGAGCATCTACTGATGTGGAGATGGCCAGCTCACTGTACAGAGACACTTCTGACTCTGACTCCAGAGGCCTCAATGATCCACAGGTCAGACTACACTCTAAAATACAGCCAGAGTGCCAGCAGGATTCTTTGATTGGCACCTTAGCCATACACTCCTCATTGGGTTACACAATTGTTATGACAGATTTGTTTATTTGAAATATCAATCAGGTTTTGTTGCCAAATGGACTCTGCTTGTAAAGTCACAATTTTGCATTCATTTGCATCCCTTGCAGACTGGATTCGGGAAGCGCTCGGACAGTCCTGCTACAGTAGATGCTGACGGATCTGATGCGCAGTCCGTGGACTCAAGCCTGTCCCGTCAAGGAGGAAGTTCCTCAAAAAAGGACACAGTCTGCCATGTAAGCTCTATAAACGCTGGGTTTATGTAACGTTATATATAATGACATTAGATACACTGTTGTTCAAAAGTTTTGATAAAAACACAGTAAAATCAGTAATATTGTGAAATAACTATGGGAATATATTTCAAAAAGTAATTGATTCCTGTGCTTGCAAAGCTGAATTTTCAGCAGCTATTAGTTTAGTCTGCTTATTTGATGCTTAAGTAGCATTTCTTGTAATTATCAGTGTTGAAAACACTTGTTGATTAAACCAAGATTTTTCGACAAATAGTTCAAAATAACAGCATTTATTTAAAATGGAATTATAATTGACACAATGAAAAGGTTTCTATACCGTCTCTGATAAATGTATTGTATCTATTTAAAATTGTTATTTTTGAGGTTGCAGCAGATCAGCATTCACAGAAATGTAAAACAGTAGTTCTGATTTTGTCTGACTCTTTCAGATATAATAGCAATCTGTTGTTGTGGTTCTTCTGTAAATCTCTTAGGTCTGTGAAACATTCGGGGATTCTTTGGTGAGCTGTGAGGGAGACTGTAACAGGCTGTTTCATCCAGAGTGTATAGGCTCTAACAGTGGAACAGATGGAGAGCAATTGTGTCAGGAGTGTAAGACAGGTGAGCATTATTACATCCTATTGCTCCTAAGTTGTTTGGCATAATTTTTCAATAAGCTGAATTAAAAAGGTGTTCATCTCTAATGAATTAATTAATTATTTTTACTAGCATTACATCTGATTTGTTGTAACTTTTAATAAGTTATTACCAGTTATATAGCCCACCAGTAACACTTAAAAAATGCCTATAACCTCTGTGGAAAAATGTTTGATAGCAACACTACATTTTAGACCTAATTTGAACAGGTTGAAAGAAATGGGTTGTTTTGTTTTAAAACTGTCATGCATTTTATTTGTGCTAAAAATTTGAATGCTGCATTGATAATTGTGTTTTTAAAGGATTTTTTTCTGTTTTCAGTTCCTGTTTAGTCTAATCTGTTTGTCACCATAACTTTCTCCAGGTTCCCACCCTTGTTTCTCCTGCAAGGTCGCGGAGGGTGACATGAAGAGGTGCTCCGTAAACGCTTGTGGCCGCTATTACCACGAAACGTGTGCCCGCAAGTACACTGGCACCACCACCGATACTAGAGGCCTCCGCTGCCCTCAGCACAGCTGTGCCACATGCTGTCTCGACAGAGACCTTCACAAAGCTGGCAAAGGTAGATACATAGAAGATTGACTTTTGCATTGTATTTTACAGAAGCAATTTCAGAGCAGTTTCCTTTTTTTCCTCCCTATTTAGGGCGTATGATGCGTTGTATCCGCTGTCCGGTGGCGTATCACACAGGAGATGGCTGTGTGGCGGCTGGCAGTGTGTTGATAACGCCCCACATCATCATATGTAGCAACCACTCCAGTTCCAGGAAGAACGGACACTTTTCCTCACCTGTAAACGTAGGCTGGTGTTTCATCTGCGCACGAGGTACGTTTGGCCTTCATGCCTTATATTATAGCTAAAGCCATAATTACTGAGATGATTAGATTTGTATGTTCAGTGTATCGCATACTTTAAAAGGCATTTAAATGGGTTCTTGTCAAAATTGCAAGTTGTCACTAGTGCAATTAGTGAACATAACACTTTCTAACAATCTTCTCACCACATCAGTATTTTAATGTTCTCTGGTGTCGTCCTTTGTAATGTTCGATGTTCCTTCTCTTTAAGAGTTGGACACTTTTTAATGTGAGCTTCTTTCTTGTCACCTAATCCTTTACTTTAAGATGTACTGTGTGTTCGTGATCCATCAGATCATGTTTTTCCTACTAATTAGTAACATTTTAATTGTCTGTGATTCTTCTGGGGAAGGACTGACATTGAATTTAATTTCAGTTGAACTTTTAAAATGGCAAAAATTGTCAGTAAATTAAGACATTCCAGAGAGCAATTTATGAACACTAAATCTGTTCATTTGTTTAATTTGCCCATTTTAAAGGTTGGGTCTTAGCCATTTTATGCCAGAGGGTTTTTAGTATTATAGTTTTTCACAGATATAGAGATTATGGTCTTCATAATTAATTGATCTTGTTATATTGTTCAAGTTAAATTAGACATTAAGACATGGAATGTTTAATATTGGACCTTAAGTTTTATCTGCAATAACACAGATGAATAATCAGACAAAATTAAATTGATTTAAATACAAATTAATTTTAAAGGGGTGGTTGATTGCGATTTCACTTTTTTAGCATTAGTTAGTATGTTGCTGTTTGAGCATATACAATATCTGCAAAGTGGCGGCGCTGAAGTTCTGGCAGTTTAATGCCTACAAAAATCACTGGCTCATAGGGACTACAACGAGTTACTTCCTGGGTTCGTTACGTCACGAACCCAGATAAACCCCACCCCCAGGAACACACAGCGAAGGGGACGAGGTCATGTTGTGCTGCTTTAGAGAAGAGGAAGAGAAAACTAGGGGTACACGTAAAAATCTATTCATATATGAATCGCGATTCTGTCTTCTAACGATTCTAATGGATTCACAAGTTTCAAAATCATATGTTCTAAAGCAGCGGTTCTTAATACTGTTCCTCGCATCCCCCTGCTCTGCATCTCTCTCTCTCTCTCTCTCTCTCTCTCATTCAGATCGTCAGATCAGCTCCAACAAACTATTCCAATTATACACTTATTTTCACATAGCAATGAGAAGCGTTATACATGGACGTGCGTAAACCAACAACAAACCAAAAAAACATACCATTAAGAGCCGTGATTGCACAGGTTCTGCACGATCCTCTTCATTAATATTCTCTGGGTTTCAATCGGGCTCAAATTGATAAGCAATATTGACGACGTCGTTGTTTACAATACAACCGGAGCACATGCGCTGAGCTGAGGGATGGGACGTTTAGACGCGCACTAGAGGCGGTTTAGCCAATCACAAAACACTGTACCAGCTAACCAATCTGAGCCCATTCGTATTTATGAGGGAGGGGCTTCATAAAACCAGGAAATAATCGGGGTGTTTTTCAGAGAAGGGACAGAGCGGTGTAAATTATGTGAAAAATAATGCGTTTTTTAAAAAAACGAAGCATGAACAAATGTTTGACTGCACACCATAAACACAATCAAACCTAGAAAAAAAACAGTCAACCACCCCTTTAAATGAATTGCTAATATTGGTTGATACCAATCATTCTGGTCACAATATATTGTGCTCTGAATTAATGTCAGTAAGTGTGTTTAGATGCAGTTGATTAATAAGCTTATAATATGGCAAGACCTAAACCTAATAATTTTCAAGTTTCATTCATGAATAGGCACTGATTTTTGATAGCATTTTGTTGCACATGTAGACTCACTTAGTGTTAGTTTCTTACTGCCAAATGTTTTGTTCAGAATGCAAACTTTAATGAATATCATTGATTTCGTCTTTAAGTTTTGGAACAAACGCCTTCCCAAATTTGTAGAAAAGCTTTTCACCTTCTAATTTCTCAAGAAACTAACTGATAATGATAAACTGTATTTAGGTCATTTCTTTAACCATCTTTGTTGTCTGCAGTAATTTGGATAGTCTGTGTTGGCGTGGGAGCAGTTACATGATCTTTATAACCAATATTTGTCCATATAGGCCCAGTCCCTGACAAAGTAAAATCTTTAATTTATTCACATCATATTGTTCCAAACCCTTATGACTGCATTTCTTCCCTTAAACACAAAATGCAAAATTTGGAAGAAAGTTCTAGTTTTGTCTTTTCTTCACCCATGCAGATTAATCAGGGCTGAAGTTTCCAAGTTAAATAAGGATGTAAAAGTGCCATAAACATATCATAAAAATGGTCCATATGACTCACAATACTTCAAGTCTGGTAAAGCCATATGATAGATTTGTCTGGGAAACAGACTAAAATTGAAGTCTTTATTCACTGAAAGACAGGTTTGGAGCAACATGAGGGTGACTAAATAACTTGATTTACATTTTTGAATGAACTATTCATTTAACATTTGGCTACTATTAAAAGCAGAAAACAGTTGCATAGTTTACATTTTATCCAGTGATTCCCTAAAGCTCCCACTCCAACACTGCAGTATTCCTCTTAAGACTCTCGTTTTTTTGTGTTCTCTTTTCAGGACTACTTATTTAATCACGTGTCATTTTTTTCCTGATGTGTGTTTTCTGGAATCATGGGTAGTTTCATTACTCATGACTTTTCCTGTTTGTCTCGTGTAGGGCTTTTAGTGCACGACCATACTGACACCATATTAAGTTCATATACCTTTAAGTCGCACTACCTTCTGACTGAGTCAAATCGTGCTGAGTTGATGAAATTACCTATGATTCCTTCTTCTTCGTCAGCTACCAAAAAGAATATTGGGAAAGGTAAAATCATGTTTTCTTGGTTTATGTAGTTTGCCATCTGTATGCTTTCACAGCTGTCTTACCGCTACTTTTTGTTTATTTGTTTATTTTTGGGGTCATTTTATTGCTCGTAATTTTACACCCTCACGCTGCTTCTAATGCACATAGTGGGCTTGAAATAACACGCAGCAACACAGCTTAAATTTTAGTTCTTTAGTTTAAATCAAATCAGCATTTTAAATTAATTTGGTAGAAATAAAATAGAAGTGGGCATAATATTCAAATCTTTGTGTGCCTATATCCGATTCCTGGGAATTTTACTAGGTTATGATAGGTCACGTAACTTGTTATTCTGAGTCCGTAACACGCTTTGGCTTAGCATTAATTGCTTGGATTGTTTCTAAATTACTTTGTCCCGTTTCTCTGTTTGCTTGAGCGCAGTTATACCCTACCACCCTCCAAGCATAAACATATTTTGGATGGCAATTTTAATTGAGCCAACAGCAGGGTCCTGGAAGTCAAAATCCCATTCATTTTGTCCATAGAGAATTGTTTAAAGATAACTTGTAGAGCTCTGATGTATGGAAGCCCTTTTCTGTAATAAACTATAAATTCAAAAAGGTAATTGTGACTTATATCACAATTCAGACTTTTTTCCTTGCATTTCTGAGGAAAAAAAGTCAATATTGCAAGATGTAAACACAGAATTCTGAGTTCCGAATGTATATCTCACAATTCTGGCTTTTTTCTCAGAATTGTGTTCTCACAATTTTTTTTTTTTTTTTTAATTTCCACCACAGAATAAAAATTAAAAAGGTAATTGCAACATTTTTGACTTTTTTCTCTTATCTCTCACAATTTGGACTTTTCTTCTCAGAATTGCAAGTTTATATCTCTCAATTCTGAGTTTATACAATTGTGAGAAGTTGAAATGACCTTTTTTTACGCTATAGAAAAATGGTCTTCAATACAGATGGTTAGCGTTGATATGTTTGTTGAGGTTTCAGATTTCATTTTGACCTCCCAAAAATATATATATAATTTTTATACTTTAAATTTATTTAATTTTTGTATTGTACCTTTTTTATATTTTATTTACGTAATTTTTAATGATTCTTGCAGTGAGTAGTTCACTGATGTGAATAATTGGATTGGTTCAGGACTGGATTTCTTTAAGTAATTTTTTTTTAATCCTTCTGGAAAAAATGAATCGGAAAAATGATTTCGGAACCAAAGTGGCTGGAAAAGTGGGCACTCACTGCTGTGCTCCATCTTTTATTGTCCATCAGTGCTTATTTGCCATATTTTTCTTGTCAGTCAAACAAAGCGTTTTAAGTGACACCATCCAAAATACTTGCTCCGTGTCTGCTAGTGTACTGCAGGTGATGTTAATGCGGACAATCAGTCAGTGTGCATCACTGCATGTTTCCCATAGTGCCGCCCTCTGATCATTC
Source organism: Tor tambroides (assembly GCA_021397915.2). Classification (NCBI taxonomy): domain Eukaryota; kingdom Metazoa; phylum Chordata; class Actinopteri; order Cypriniformes; family Cyprinidae; genus Tor; species Tor tambroides. The sequence continues at coordinate 11,576 of JAFVLL020011921.1, forward strand.
ACTATTGGCTGCTTATTAAATCACCCGGCACAAAAAAGCACATTAACTTAATGCTGAAAGGTGTTAGTCATCAAACCATGTCTTTGAGCAAGTCAAACAGAACTTCAGATTGGCATTTAGAATCTAGACATATATGTTAAAGCATTTCAGAGACCTATATCGATCTCAGAGGACACATAAATGTCTGATTCTGACATGCTCATGGATGAGGTTTGTGGAATACCACCTTATTGGGATTGGACAAGCATGTGGTGATACTGTGGGTCTGTGTATTCGATTGTGTGTTTATGTGTGTGTGTGTGCTTGTCAAAAAGGAGGAAGACTGTTGTGTTGTGAGGCCTGTCCCGCCTCGTTCCACCCCGAGTGCTTGAACATGGAGATGCCAGAGGGGACGTGGCTGTGTGGGGAATGCCGAGCGGGCAAGAAGCCCCACTATAAACAGATAGTCTGGGTCAAGCTGGGCAACTACAGGTACGTCCGTGGAACTGTTGAAAGTCTCTTAGTGTTCTAAGATCTCTCTTGCTAAACTAAAGGCATGTTCATTAATGTAACTAAATCACACAAAAATGTAAAATATTCGAAAAGCTTTTCTTTTCTTTTTTTCCACAAACTCAAGCTTTTTTTCACAACATCTGATGCAGAATATATGTAAAAATAAATAATATTTAAAAAGTAATAATAGAAGTAGTAATAATTAAAAATATATTATCTAAGAATGTTACAAATCACTGTAGTATATTTCTGACTTGAGTTCACAGAGAGGCATTGTTTGATTTTTCAGTCTTTTGATGCTTGTTTTTTTTTTTCACTGTTAGACTGTTTAATGCTGCTCAAAGATTGCGCAAATGCATTTACACAGCAATTTTAGCTTTATACCTTTATACCATTAAATTTATACTGCAAAGGTATCACAAAAGCACATCTGAAGTGGCATTTAAGTGTCTTTAAACAGACATTTTAATGCTGCTCAGAGGTGGCATGAATGCATTTACACAAATTACTGCTGTATAATTTGATACTTGGGTCTGAGCAGGCATAATTTAGTCTGGCTTTTATGCAGCATCACGTCTTTACGCTGAATTTGAGCAGGCACAGTGCTCTGTAAAAAGCCTTAAGTCCAAAAAATGGCTTTTTGAGAACCATATCCTTTGTTGAGTTAATGTATTTCTTTATTTGAACTGGATGTAATGGCTCATCCTTTCTATTAAAGGGGTCATCGGATGCCCATTTTCCATGATTCTTTAGGGTCTTAATGAAAAGTCTATAACATACTTTGGTTAAAATTTCTCAGTGGTAGAAAAAACGCAATTTTTACCCTGTCAAAATCAGCTCTGTTCATAGCAAGCTATTTCCTTGCATGTTGCTTTAAATGCTAATGAGCTCTCCTCACCCCGCCCCTCTCTTCTGTGGGGTGACGAGCAGACGTTAAAATTTAGCTGCGAAACTTGCTAACTAGCACATTATTAGGAAAGGCAATTTGCAAAGATTCATAAAAAACCTTATACTCACTTCTTCTGTAGGTGAGGCTGGATCACGAATGATTCGCGCAAACTTAAAGGTGCCATAGAATGGAAAACTGTATTTACCTTGGCATTAGGGTTGGGTACCGAACTCGGTACTTTTAAGGGTACGGACCGAATTGCGTCGGTACTACCGAGTATCGATTCACATTAAATCATTCGGTACCAAATTTCGGTACCTGAGAACGCATTTGGGCACATACGAGAGAGAGAGAGAGAGAGTGAGAGAGACCCTGTGACATGATGTCACCCCTGCAACTCTTTAAAACACAACACACAGGGCAAACCGAAATGTTCTGAAGTGTGCTTACATTTCAAGGGTCATATGGTTTCCGCGAAAACACGGACAGGATGGCGGAGTCCATTCATAAAAACGGAATTTACTCTATAGCGCGGAATGCCACGGAATTCGTCAATTTTTGGATGAATAAAAGAAGGTCTGTCACTTAATTCGAATCGCGATATGAACTAGTGTATGTGAATATTAAAACGCAAAAAGACGATTTAAATATGAATCCTGCATGTTCCGTTAGCCTCGGTATGTATGAATGGTGGAGACGCGGTTTTGTTTACTAATACTGAAGCACACGTGAACTCGCAGTGATTTTCGGTCTCTGCACTACATGAACACATGAACTTACAGGCTGTGAGAGTCACTTTATGAGAATTTTACAGTTTCATTTGAGAAAACCAGCATCATATCAAACTGTATACACACAGAAACTTCACGGCAACCTGTCAAAATAAAAGTGCGGTTTAACATGTAACAGAAATATATTACTCTTGTATTACTTTTGTACAGTATAATATACGTCTTTATATATTCCATTTACTGACAAATTTAAATAAAACAATTAAATGATAAAAATAATTATTACAACCACATTAACCACTTAATTGTAGAAAAAAATACAATTATTATTAAAACTTTTTTAAAGGAATATTCACACAATTTTTCTACCATGTATTAATTTTAACAGTAAACCTCTGTTTGTTTGCCAAAAAATAAAAGGGTTTCATTTTCATTTGATTAAAAATAAATAAATGTTTCATGCCTTCATTGATTATCAGAAAAAATAAAACAAGAATTTCTGGAAGAAAAAAAATTGTAGGGCCCTATTGTTCAAAATGTTGAAATTGAGAGTTTTGGACTTATTTTTTCACTGAAATAAATGTTTTTGTTATTACACAGAGAGTAAAGTACCGAAAAAAAGGTACCGTTGAGTATCGGTACCGAATTTCAGGTACCGATACCGGTACCGTACCGGTTCAAATGTGAACGGTACCCAACCCTACTTGGCATAGTTGAATAATAAGAGTTCTGTACATGAAAATGACATACCGTGAGCCTCAAAGACCATTTTTTCCTCCTTATGTAAATCTCGTGAATAAAAAAGACCACTGAAAAATAGACGAATCAGAACATAACACCGACTGTGACGTTACAGTCGGGATCACTAATAGTTACACCCCCAACATTTGCATATACCCGCCCACGTTCTAGGCCAGCCGCCAACCGAAACATCAGAAGTTCTGCAGGTATTGTGAAGAAACAAGCGAGGACAACAGCGAAAATGTCAGATCATGGAAATAAATGTTATATTCCAGGCTGTGCAGGGGATGTGAAGTGCAGGGATGGGTGTTTGTATTCAGAAAGGCACGGAAAGCAAATAACGCGTTCTAATAAAATAACACGAGCCACTAAAGGGACATGGTTAGCTGCTAGCGGTAGCCTGTTACATTACAGTACATAAGATTTCACTTACCACATAAACAGAGTAAGGAGAGATGACTGAGGATGATGGTGAATGATTTACAGATCCTGAGCACCACTGACAAGCATCTGATCTTGTAAAATGTGTGGTAAGTACTGACGCTCCATAGTATAAACACAGTTTGTGCGATCGCGAATCTTGAAAGCAAAAAATGAAAGTAAAAAGTGATCGTGTATTTGAAAGCAGTTACAGTGCCCCGTAATAGCGGCTCCCTGATGCCCGCATTATATATACAGTATAATTACCCGACGATATAACTGCGAGAGAAAGTGTTGATATTTTCCTCCCTGTGTTTCCTTCCTGTTGTGTGAACTACTGAAATGAGCCGCACTGTGAAGCAGCCTGTCAGAGCAGAGCTGAACATTATTATTCATGACCCTTCCAAATAAGCCAATAACAGACCATTTCATTCTAGGGAGAAATCCTAGGATGTGTATCCATGTGTAAATGCACATGTAAAACCATTTCTGGAGAATTTTTGCCCTCACCTAAGCCACATACCTTCTATGTAGATATCAGAGAACAATTTAAAATATTGTATCAGTGCATGCACCTTTAAACGCATTTATGTAGATCGGGGACGCGTTCCCTTCAAAAAACCAAAAGTAACGTTAATCCTCTGCGTTTTCAGCGGCTCAGATGTCGGGAGTAAATTACGACTGCTATGTTTATTATTACATCCAACCACAAAACACCTCAATTGCTTAATCTGAGACATTCTTGTCTTTCCCTGCACTGGAGTCAACACAATGGCAGACAGCTCTCAGCTCTCTCAGGGCAGGTCTAAGGTAAGACGGCTTTGTCAGTCAACTATCGTGGGAGAGTCCTGCGCAGAGCTACGTCATTCTGTCAGGAATCTCAGAACAGCCTGATTTGAGAAAGGGGACTTTAAAATAGGGATTTTATAAAAACCACTGGGTGGATTTTTATCATTATAGGGTGGATGTGTAAACACATTTCCAACACACATTTATGTTCAAACAACATGGAAAGTGAATTTTGCATCCGATGACCCCTTTAAAATAAACTTGTGTGTGTGTCGTAGTTGTGATGTTGCTATTGATTTTTGCTATTGTTAGTAAGTAGCAAATAGTACAAGCAGAGGGAAATTCTAATTTTATATAGCATTTGATTACACAGATATTTGGACACCCCCTACATCTTAAGTATTTTTGGTTTGTTTTCCTACAAGATGAAGGTTAAATTTTAACTGACCAATGAATAAGCGATAAACCTAATGTTGATGTTGAACCATGTGTAGGTGGTGGCCAGCTGAGATATGCAACCCTCGCCTGGTTCCCTCCAACATCCAGACCTTGAAGCATGACATTGGCGACTTTCCAGTCTTTTTCTTTGGCTCTCATGACTATTACTGGATAAACCAGGGCAGAGTTTTCCCGTATGTTGAGAGCGATAAGAACTTTGCAGAGGGACAAGTTGGCATCAATAAGACATTTAAAAAAGGTAAGATAGCAGACCAATTCAGTGGAGTTTCATTTGTTTTGTTATATTAAATAGTCATATGTTTAATGTATCATGTCCCCAATAAAGGTTTTTGGCTAAATTGACCTCTAAATGTATTTTTGTGCATGTAAAGCACTTGAGGAGGCAGCAAAAAGGTTCCAGGAATTAAAAGCACAGCGAGAAACTAAGGAGGCCCTCGAACAGGAGCGCAACTCTCGCAGACCCCCACCATACAAACTTATTAAGGTACAGGAAGTAGCTTGTATCCTCCGTTTAAAAATTTTTATTTTGCTGCTGTTGTGTGGTACCATAATATGACCCTTACCATTCATGTTAATCTCTCTAAAATGCAACTTTGCAAAGAAAACTAAAATCATATTGAAACAAACTAAAACTCTATATTTTTGTCCATGTTTCTCACCCCAGTCCAATAAGCCAGTTGGGAAGGTGCAGGTGCACGTCGCTGACCTCTCAGAGATCCCACGCTGCAACTGCAGACCCACAGATGAGCGTCCGTGCAGCCAGGACTCTCAGTGCCTGAACCGCATGCTGCAGTATGAATGCCACCCGCAGGTCTGTCCCGCAGGTGACCGCTGCCACAACCAGTGCTTCTCCAAACGCCTCTACCCCGACACTGAGGTCATTAAGACCACCGGCCGAGGATGGGGCCTAAAGACCAAGCAGGACCTCAAAAAGGTGAGAGTTGGACGTCTGAGCATGAAGTCTAATAGCACTAATGGCCTGGAGCTGTAATTGAGAAAAGTTCAAAAAGACTTAGAAATGAATTGCATTTTAAAGTGTTTTAAATTTCTTTGGTGACTATAAATATTTGTAGTTATGCTCCAGGGTTGCTATCATTAAAACTATTGAAAACATTCTTTATAACTGAAATAAAGCTGAAAAAACTTAAAGTAATAACTGGAAAGATACAGAAACTAAAAAAATTTTTTAAAAAAAATAGTAAAATTAAAAAAAAAGGATAATGACAAAAGGATGTAACAAAATCCAGACTCAAAATAAAAAATTTTTAGTACCTTATTTTTTAAAACTAGCTTTAACACTCCTTCATACAGACCAAATCTGAAAGAACATACTTTTAGTAATAATAATATTGTTGCGTGGCTACATCTATTTTTTATTATTATTAATTGTATGTAGGTATTCTATTCAATTGGGAATTCTGACTTTTTTGGAATATCAAAAATAATCTGTAGGGATGTAACAGTATTATCAATATCGTGGTACCGTGATAGCAAATCTGTCTCGATGTTATCATGGTCACATGACAATATGAAATGATAGATCTTCTGGGCAAAAAGTGTAGAATTTTAAAATATATTTAAACTTCTTATTCTAACATGAAAGGTCTTTAAAGTTGTGTTTTGGGCCATTATGCTTTGGCTCAGTATCTGTCAAACAAACTAAAACCAAAAGCACAATATGGCTTAATCCCTTTATCAAGTCACAGCTCATTTCAAAGTAAAGCACACGCCGTTCAGATGATCAGCTCGTGATCCGGTGTTTTCCGTGCCTCAGAATGGCTCCGTTCACAGTGAATAAATGCAGTGAACTCGTTTATTGCACGTGCTGTGAGTTTAGCGCGCATTTATTTTCACATTCGCGTAATTCCCAACATTTTAATGTGCGGATGAGTATAGCATTTCACTAGATTTGTTGTGAGACACATTTTTGTAAGCATGTTATCACTGAAGCTGTAGTTTTCCGTCAAAATAAAAGCTCTACTGCCGTTTCTGTCAAATAAAAGCTGTCTAAAATAAAAGTGCAGTATGAATCTCTGACAACTGGCAATTTAAATGGGTAATGTTACTGCAGTCCAAATTCAAAATATCTCTTTCAAGTGTTGAAATTTCCCTACTGTAGTGTAAAGCAAAAATAATATACCTATGAAATATTAATTTTCATTTATTTTACAGTGCAATTGTTTTAAAATATATGGCTATTACTGTCATAGGAATAACAATAATATTTAGACTGAGACTGTATACCACAACTAAAGAATTGAGTCCCCTTTAAAGTTCAAGTTAATTCACTGACTTTTTTTTTCTGACTTAAGTTTTCTCAGGAACATGGGTTAGGGCTTTTAATTTTGAACAATCAAAGTGCATTAGATGGAAGAATTTAACTTTAAAATGTACAAAATTTTCAAGTCTCAATTTGTCTTTTTTTATATTGCAATAAATATTGTATCATGGACTTAATATCGAGATATTATTGTATAGTGAGGTTTTGATATGGTTACATCCCTAATAATCAGTGAAGAACATTTGGATGAAAAACTGCTTAGTTTAGACCTTCATTCATCATATTGCATAAAATGTTTCTTTTTTACTGATCTTGGGACATTGTTTGGTTTTGTTTAGGGTGATTTTGTCATGGAGTATGTTGGCGAACTGATCGACTCTGAAGAATGCAAGCAAAGAATGAGACATGCCAATGAGAACCATGTGACCAACTTTTACATGCTGACCCTCACAAAGGTATCACTGTTGCATGTTTACTTTGTGTATGTAACATTATAACGTCATCTCAACTGTATTAATGTCGCTCCTTCTGTGCTTCTCAGGACCGTGTGATTGATGCTGGACCCAAAGGGAACTTGTCACGCTTTATGAACCACAGCTGCAGTCCCAACTGCGAGACTCAGAAGTGGACCATAAATGGAGATGTGCGGATAGGGCTCTTTACCTTGTGTGATATCGCAGCTGGTAAGAACAATTTGCATTTTCTTTGAAAAAAGGACAGTGTTTGTTTAGAAGCTAATTAAGATAATCATGTTTTTTATTTCAGACACAGAGCTGACCTTTAATTACAACCTGGACTGTCTGGGTAATGGGAGGACATCATGCCACTGTGGATCCGAGAACTGCAGTGGTTTTCTGGGAGTCAAGCCCAAGGTAAAGCCTAATTGAATTAGACTGAAGAACATGAAGTGCTTTCTGTTGAAACTTTGACAATTCTCTAGAGCAGGGGTACTCAACAGGTGGGCTGCGGGCTGCATCCGGCCTATCTGCATTAATTTTGTGGCCCGCGTCATGCTGAAGATTAATGTATTTTTATTACAATTTGCGCTCCAAATATTAGGCAATTTGATTTTTTTTTTTTAATAAATGTATACAATCGCAGTAGTAAAAGCTGCTCGATCTCTGCAAGCTCTGTAACTAACCACGTGGCACGCCCCCAAACAACTTAATAGAGAAGCGTTGTCCAACAAAAGAGGACATTTAATAAGATGATTTTACTCCACAACATCAGTTGAGTGTTTGAAATAATTCATTTTGTGAGCTGTTGTGCGGTTTTTGTCACTGAACAAGGCAGATAATATATTCTATATGGTAATGAAGGCTATGTCGATTAGCATTGGATTATAAATATACTTTATTATTATGAAAATACCAGAGATGGCTTGAAGAACACAGCTAAACCATATATTGTCGCGTCATATGATTACTGTCGTATATTGATGGATATTTAAATAAATAGCCAGATCGCAAACAGATTCAATCACTCAAGCAATCTTGTTCATAAATGACCGGATTCAGCTATATGTCTGTTAAAGCCTTGAATCAAACTGAAACATTCAAATCTGCGTTCACGCTGACACTTGATAGAGAGAGCAGTTTACGTATATGAAACATCTTTACAAAGTCTTTTGTATCGTTATTTCTGTTACAAACATTCAAATAATCATAGAAGTACTGGAATAAAAGTTTATAGTTCGTATATAAACACTGCCGTCTACAGAAGCAATCAAAATAGAATAAATCACCTTTTTGAAAGTGACCATGCTTCAAATAATGCTTGTGTCAATTACAAGGTAACGCCAGCAGGTGGAGACAAGTGACTTAAAATGAGATTCGTTCAAAAAACGTTGATTGATTCAGGAATGAAACAAGTGAAGTCTTTATGAGCAAGTTATGAATCATTTGTTTAAATTTTTTTATCAGTTCGTTGAATATTACAGCAGTATTTTTTTTTTAGAAACTCTAGTAAATTACATGTTTTGTTTAGTTGTCTGTTTTTTGTTTTTTTTAAGAATCATGGTGGGAGAATAGTGATATCTATTTTAAAAATAAAATATTGATACAATATAGTTAATATAAATATGAAAAATAACACTTATTTTAAAGAAATTTGTGAACTGTTTGCTCAAGAATGTTTTTAGGTTTAACATTTTGATATATAGGTAACACTTTACAATAAGGGTACATGAATAATCATGCACTAATGCCTAAATTAATACTTAACTCCCTTAATAATCTTTAGTATGTGATGAATTAACTAATTATGAACTATCCTTAACTACGATACGGATTCATGCATGAATAACGGCAGCTTTAACTACATGTTAGTACGTGTTTGATAGTTAATGCATTAATTAACATTTATGGGTAAACTAAATCAAACAGCCTCTTTAAGAAGGAATAAGAAATACTCTGACTTTGAAATTAATTTAAATAATTTAATACTATCATAATTTGAGCATTTGACATCCTCAGCTTTGTCATAAACATTATTGGGTGGCAAAGGATTAGTTGATCCTCCTCATCAAGTGTAGAAAATATTAAATACACTAATGACTGATCTTGACTGTTTTATGTTCATCTCTTTCCCTTTAAACTCACCCTATTGTGACTTATACACAGATTAATAAAAAATAAAAAAATGTTCAAAAATTGAATTCTTTACAGGAATAAGGAGGACACTCTCCCATTGTTAATGTTTCATTGTGTCAACTCATTATTAACTGCCCATATACTAACATCAACTAATGGCTTGTTAAAGTTGATTTTGACATGACTTTACTTGAGGGGGCCCAATCATAATGAATTCACTGTTAACTACTTACTAAACTCAACTCATGATTTATGCTATACTTTCTATCAAACACGCATGTACTAACACAGTGAGTATTCAGCCCGGTTAAGAGATGCTGTGTGGATTTTCAAGAAGTCATAGAGCAGAGGTACAGGATCATCACGGCTGTGTCTGGATGGAGAATGAACTCTTTCCAGTTTGAGCATTTCTTTAGGAATTATTCTACAAATGTTCTTTGTGGGTTGGGTTTTTTTATTTTTTATTAATCTGTGTATAAGTCACAATAGGGTGAGTTTAAAGGGAAAGAGAAAAACATAAAACAGACAAGATCAGTCATTAGTGTATTTAGTATTTTCTACAGTTGATGAGGAGGATCAATTAATCATTTGCCACCCAATAATGTTTATGACAAAGCTGAGGATGTCAAATGCTCAAATTATGATAGTATTAAATTAAATTAATTTCAAACTCAGAGTATTTCTTATTCCTTCTTAAAGAGGCTGTTTGATTTAGTTGCCCCATAAATGTTAATTAATGCATTAACTATCAAACATGTACTAACATGTAGTTAAGGCTCCCGTTATTCATGCATGAATCCGTATGACTCCAGTCGTAGTTAAGCATAGTTCATAATTAGTTAACTCCCTTAATAATCATTAGTATGTGCTGAATAAAGTATTAATTTAGGCATTAGTACATGATTATTCATGTACCCTTATTGTAAAGTGTTACCTATATATATATATATGCGCCGAAATGCCGCTGCAAGATTAATCTTTAATGAGCCGAAAAGAACGCACGTCACACCTCTGTTCATCAGTTTGCACTGGCTACCAATAGCTGCTCGCA
>JAFVLL020011922.1:0-14096 GCA_021397915.2 Tor tambroides
GGTAGCTTTGCAGGTAGGTCTCTTGAAGCATCTTGGAGACGTTACCACGGTTCTTCTGGATTTAGTCTGTCTCAGTTTGTTCTGTTTCTTCATGTCATTCCAGACAGACTGGATGATGGTGAGATCAGATCTCTGTGTGGAGCACTGGCTGTTTCAGACTCCTTGTGCAAACAAAAATCTCACTGGATTATTACAATTAATGGCAAAATGAATGTTTGGAAATGTAAACTGTTATTTCCTACTGACACACTACAGCAAAAGATAGAAATAACTGACTTAAAACCATTTTTTTGTTGGTGAAAATACTAGTGGCCTAAGACTTTTGCACAGTAGTGTGTGTATATATATATATATATATATATATATATATATATATATATATACACACACACACACACGCACAGTGCCGTTCAAAAGTTTGGATTTTTTGAAGTAAGTTTTTTCATGTTTTTTTAAAGAAGTTTCTTATGCTCATCAAGGCTGCATTTATTTGATCAACAATACAGAAAAAAACGTAATTTTGTGAAATATTATTGCAAAAATAACACTTTTCTGTTATAATATAACTTAAAATATAATTTATTCCTGTGATGGTAAAGCTGAATTTTTAGCATCATTACTCCAGTCTTCAGTGTCACATGATCCTTCAGAAATCATTCTAATATGCTGATTATTATCAATGTTGGAAGCAGTTTTGTGCTACTTAATATTTTTTGGGACCTTTATTCTTTATACTATACTTTATTCAGGATTCTTTGATAAATAAAAAGAACAGTGTTTATTCAAAATAGAAATTTTGTAAAATTTTGTGTTATAATATACACTACTATTCAAAAGTATGGGGTCAGTTAATTTTTATTTTATTTTTTTTAAATATTCAGCAAGGATGTGTTTAAATGGACAAAAAGTGACAGTAAAGACTATTTTGAATAAATGCTGTTCTTTTAAACTTTTTATTCATCAAGGATCGAATAAAAAAAAAGTATCACATGTTTCAAAAAATATTAAGCAGCACAACAGTTGAAACACTGATAATAAATCAGCATATTAGAATGATTTCTGAAGGATCATGTGACACTGAAAAGACGAGTAATGGCTGATAAATTCAGCTGTGTCACAGAAATAAATAATATTTTAAAGTATATTAAAATAGGAAACCAATATTCGAAATTGCAATATTTCACAATTTAACTTATTTTTTTCTGTATTTTTGATCAAATAAATACAGCCTTGATGAGCATTAGAAACATTAAAAATCTTACTGATGCCAAACGTTTGAACGGCAGATTGTATATATGTATGTATATTCACTAAATCGCTGTTTGTGTTTTATTTTTGATGAAATAAATGCAGCCTTTTTGAGCATAAGAGACTTTCAAAAACATGATCTCGAACTTTTGAATGGTTCTGGAGATACAGATATAGATTAAGTTTAATGTGGATATTCTGAATAAGGTGTTTATAAGATCCTTGATGAATAAGGTATTTCATAAATTAATTTTAAAATTTTGGATTTTGTTTATAAATCATTGCATAGTGGGGCTCCATTGTACTTGGCGGAACTGATTGAGAAATATGAGCCAAAAGGGTCTCTAAGGTCAGCTGACCAGCTGGATTTGATGATTCCTAGAACTAAATGGCAAAGTGGAGATCGAGCTTTTGTAGCGATAGCTCCGAATTACCGGAATGAATTACCGCTTTCTCTCAGATCAGCTCCCACACTAAGTGTTTCTAAACACAAGCTTAAGGAATACTTCCTTGCATTAGCATTTCATGGGGTATAGACACTTCTCTGTATATTGAAATTGTGGAGTTTATTTCACTGTCATTTTATTGTGGTTTTCGTGTTGTGTTTTATGTTTGAGACTGTTTTATTATGTGTTTATATATTGTACAGCACTTTGGTCAATGGGCGGCTGTGTGAAAGTGCTAAATAAATAAATAAAAAGAAAAAACTTAAGGTGAATAAGGTTTATAAGATGAATAAGGTTTATAAGATGGGTTAAGGAGATTAAAGGAGTTTTGATCAAATTCCAGTTAATATCTATTGATTATTTATTTCAATTAAGAAAGTATCTCACCTGGTGTATACCCTGCTGTCCTCATGAACTTCCATTTCTGAGCTCTTATACTCATTCAGCTCTTTTCTTATGGCCGCCTGGAAGAGGAAAAAGAAAGAACAACATAAGCACTGAGGTTGTGTCGAGTTATAAAACTACAGTACACCTTATTGTTGATGGCATATGGTCAAATCAACAAAGTTTCAATACTTTACTGTCAAGATGGTTGAAAAACAGTGTTTCTCACTGTCCATGTGCCTTTTCAAATAAGATTTGTTTGTCAAGGAGGTTTTGCTGTTTTCAATTAAGTGCAAATGTAAAAAGTTTACATAAGACACCATTTAAATGCTGTTATGTCAGTCACCACCAGAGGGCAGCTGAGAGCAGTGACTGGGTCAGACCTTGTCAGCAGGTGTGAGTTTGGTCCAGGGTTTGTCGGCGCGCCGGTCGTAGTCTTGAGCGTGAGTGCACTCCACATACTCATGAAAGCGCAGGATCTTTCTGGCCTGCAGCTCAGCCACTGTAGGCCTCTGGGACAACTGCAGGCAGAAACACAACAACATCTGTTTTCACACTCTGCAAGATTTGTACCTACTTTCACCACAATCAAAATATTTTTGCTGCTAAAGGAAAGAGTGTGAAAATCATGTAACTTGGTTAGTTGTAGTTTTTGTCCACTTTCTTTAGTCTACTTTTCATTGACAGTTAAGAAGTGGACTGAGTAGTCAAGCATTTACACAGTATCTCACAGAAGTGAGTACACCCCTCACATTTTTGTAAATATTTTATTATATCTTTCCATGTGACAACACTGAAGAAATGACACTTTGCTACAATGTAAAGTAGTGAGTGTACAGCTTGTATAACAGTGTAAATTTGCTGTCCCCTCAGAATAACTCAACACACAGCCATTGTCTAAACCGCTGGCCACAAAAGTGAGTACACCCCTAAATGAAAATGTCAAAATTGGGCCCAATTAGCAATTTTCTCTCCCCGGTGTCATGTGACTCGTTAGTGTTACAAAGTCTCAGGTGTGAATGGGGAGCAGGTGTGTTAAATTTGGTGTTATCGCTCTCACTCTCTCATACTGGTCACTGGAAGTTCAACATGGCACCTCATGGCAAATAACTCTCTGAGGATCTGAAAAAAAGAATTGTTGCTCTACATAAAGATGGCTAGGCTATAAGAAGATTGCCAAGACCCTGAAACTGAGCTGCAGCAAGGTGGCCAAGACCATACAGCGGTTTAACAGGACAGATTCCACTCAGAACAGGCCTCGCCATGGTCGATCAAAGAAGTTGAGTGCACGTGCTCAGCGTCATATCCAGAGGTTGTGTTTGGGAAATAGATGTATGAGTGCTTCCAGCATTGCTGCAGAGGTTGAAGGGGTGGGGAGTCAGCCTGTCAGTGCTCAGACCATACGCCGCACACTGCATCAAATTGGTCTGCATGGCTGTCGTCCCAGAAGGAAGCCTCTTCTAAAGATGATGCACAAGAAAGCCCGCAAACAGTTTGCTGAAGACAAGCAGACTAAGGACATGGATTTCTGGAACCATGTCCTGTGGTCTGATGGGACCAAGATAAACTTATTTGGTTCAGATGGTGTCAAGCATGTGTGGTGGCAACCAGGTGAGGAGTACAAACACAAGTGTGTCTTGCAAGCATGGTGGTGGGAGTGTCATGGTCTGGGGCTGCATGAGTGCTGCCGGCACTGGGGAGCTACAGTTCAGAGGGAACCATGAATGCCAACATGTACTGTGACATACTGAAGCAGAGACTGGGCCGCAGGGCAGTATTCCAACATGATAACGACCACAAACACCTCCAAGACGACCACTGCCTTGCTAAAGAAGCTGAGGGTAAAGGTGATGGACTGGCCAAGCATGTCTCCAGACCTAAACCTTATTGAGCATCTGTGGGGCATCCTCAAATGGAAGGTGGAGGAGCGCAAGGTCTCTAACATCCACCAGCTCCGTGATGTCGTCATGGAGGAGTGGAAGAGGACTCCAGTGGTAACCTGTGAAGCTCTGGTGAACTCCATGCCCAAGAGGGTAAAGGCAGTGCTGGAAAATAATGGTGGCCACACAAAATATTGACACTTCGGGCCAAATTTGGACATTTTCACTTAGGGGTGTACTCACTTTTGTGGCCAGCGGTTTAGACATTAATGGCTGTGTGTTGAGTTAATTTGAGGGGACAGCAAATTTACACTGTTATACAAGCTGTACACTCACTACTTTACATTGTAGCAAAGTGTCATTTCTTCAGCGTTGTCACATGAAAAGATATAATAAAATATTTACAAAAATGTGAGGGGTGTACTCACTTCTGTGAGATACTGTATTTTAAAATGTATTATATTACGTTTTGAATTTTAAATCTCTAACAGAAGGGACTTAAGATGTTTTTATTCTGAAAAAGTACAAGAGAGATAACTTACATGAGCAAAATTAAAAATGTAAATTATTTAAATTTACCCTGATTAACAAAACTTTAACACAGGGACAATTTATACACAATTTAAAAAAGTTTTTTTTTTTTTTTTAAACTGACAATTTTATTCAGCAAGGACAAATTAAATTGATCAAAAATGAAAGAATCCTAAAATGAAAGAATCCTAACAAAAAAATACCAGCTTCCACAAAAATATGCCACAGCATAGCTATTTTCATATATAAGCATTTCAGCATTGATTCTTAAGCACCAAGTAAGAAGACTGTAGTTAATGGCTGCTAAAAATTCAGCTTTGCCATCAAGGGAATAAAATGCATTTTAAAATATAAAAAGTTATTTTCAATTGCAAAAATATTTCATCACAGTACTGTTTTTACTGTATTTCTGATCAAGTTAATGCAGACTTGGTGAGCCGATCTCCAAACATTTGAACAGTAGTGCATTTTTCTACTAAACTAATTCCAAACATTTAAGTGCTTTAGAGGTTTTCATGAGAAACAAACACAGTCAAGTAAAGGATGTGTGCCTCCAAACCTTTCTGGTCAGTCTGCGCTTGATTTCACTCCTTTCTGCCCGTCGATCCGCTTCATTCTTGGCTGAAACAATAGAACATGAACATATTACTAAATCTTTACTGGAAGCATCACAAAATTGGGAACTACATCAGCTATGACTGACTACAACAAATTCTATGGAGGACTAGCAGACAATGGACGTAGGACTGACCTTGTAGGATGTTTCTCTGCTCCAGCTCTTGCGCGCTGGGTCTCTGACTCAACCTCCTATGAAAACATGTAAAGCACACGCACTGTGAGTGTGGACAGTACAAAGACCCATAAACCCACAGTGAACACACATGCAGACCTTGTGAGGGCGGTGCCGATCTTGTTGCGGACAGCTTCCCACTGCTCTTTGTTGTTCCAGGTGATGCTCTCCTGCTCCTGAGACTGCTCTTTCTCCTGCTGACGCTCCAGCTTCAGAGCCAGAGTGTCCTTACGCTTCACACGGTTCGCAAGACCACCTGATAAGACACACACACAAGCCTCATTAGGTGCTTAAAACAGACTTGGTACTGATGCTATTTGATATGAGCACACAGAAGGTTAAAGCACTGATATAGGAAATCTGTTAGCAAAGAGTTTGAACAAATCACTACATTCTGAAGGAGATGACACTATTACTCCATTGCTTTTACTTGGATGCAAAAAAATAAATAAATAAATAATTTCCAGGAAGGCTGTTTAAAAGTACACTATCATTCAAATGTTTGGGACAGGAACACCAAAGCTGCATTTATTCGACCAATATACAGTAAAAAACAGTAACGCCATTAAATATTATTACGATTTAAAATGAATGTTTTCTATTTGAATATACGTTAAAATATAATTTATTCCCACGATGTTAAAGCTGAATTTTCAGCATCATTACTCCAGTCTTCAGTGTCACATGATCCTTCAGAAATCATTCTAACAGGCTGATTTGCTGCTCAAGAAACATTTATGATTATCATCTTACTATAGTTGTGGTGCTATTCTTCTGAAAAACATGATATATTTTTTTCCCGGATTGTTTTGATCAATAGAATGTTCAGAAGAACAGCGTTTATAATATAAATCTTTTGTAACATTAAATCTGAATCCTGAAAACGTCTTCGCTGAATAAAAGTATTCATTTCTTTCAATTAAAAATTAAAATATAAAAGTAAATAAATAAAAAGATAGATGGATAAATAAATAAAATAGATAAAACAAAATTGAACATTGACCCCAAACTTTTGAATAATAGAGTAATTTCTAACAAAGGCAATCAGAGTTTTAACACACTATTATTTAAAGTGGTGACTGTTACAAGGTTTTTCATGCACATATTAGTGCAGGAAAGGTACAACATTCTTCAATAACCCTCATATGGCTGGTCAGACAGAATTAAAGGATCATACTTGTGGGAACATCCTCCTCATCGTCATCTTCCTCATCGTCGTCTCTGTAATGGACGGATCCATCAGAATCGCTCTCTTCGCTCTCCTCGTCTTCACTGTTTCCATGTCCCGCGTCCTCAGGAATCACAGTGACCCGTGGGTCTCCCACCAGACCGCGCCGGCTGCGCGGCTCCAGATCGGGCTGTCGTGTGGGCCGAGGGGCGGGCCGCAGCTTCTGCATCTCTTCTTCAATGTCAAAATCGTCATCCTCAGGCCTAAACAATACACAATCATATAGACACAGTGAACATATGGATGGTGAGTGGTTGTGTACATATATATTTACAGCAACACACAGCAAGCGTTTAACTGGTATACATCTTGGATGGGTACATTTTCAGAAAAAAATTATTGTGGGGTGAACTATTCCTTTAAGTGTAAAATATATATAGTACACACAGAGCTGGGTAGTGACTGATTACATGTAATCTGGATTACGTAATCAGATTCCAAAAATTAAGTACTTGTAATTAGATTAAATTACATTTTAAAATACTCGTAATCAGACTAGTTACTTTTTATGGATTACATGATTACATATTTACACAATAGCAATAAATTATTCATCATTTATTTATTCTCCCTAATTCCTCTTTCATCTTTTAATTTTTTCTTTCTAAAATAGCCTGCCGCTTACATTCAGAAAGACTTCCAGTTTTCACAAAGAGATCCGTCATTAGTCAGGTGGCATTTGACCACTGTTTTACAAAAATCATTTCAGGTTTAACCCTCATCCGTCCCTCCCCAACCTATAACAAAAGAGTCCCTCGTGGGTCAAAATGACCCGAAGACCCGCAACGCTACACTTTTTTTTTCAGTCCTGAAATTTTTTTTTTAATCTTTTTTTAAATTTTTTTCTAATTATTTATGTAGGTTTTGTTATTATTTTTGGTGATTTTTTATTTTATTTTCCTTAAATTCTGGATTTTTGCATGCAAATTAGCATATTTGCATACATAATTGCACCAAAAAAAAAACAAACAAAGACACAATTTCCACTTTAAACATCATTATCCATCAGGAACTGGGTCCCTGAGTGTCTCTGAGGCCATCTGGCTGTGAAAAATGACAAAAAATTGCATTTATATTTTCAGCCACTAGATGGGCCTATTGAATCCTATGGAGATTCTCAACTGAGCTCTGAAAGTGAAACCTTGAAAACTACACCAGTTTGAGGCTTCATTTAGCTTTCAGATTTATCTCAAGGCTTTCAGATATATATAAAAACATTTAAAAATTTATATTTTGTAAAAAAAATACAAATTTATACTGGATTTTAATCCAAACATATGCATATCCATAAATTTTCATAAATATGTAATAAATATAAAAGATAAATTTAAAAATACAAATATGATATCAAATGATTGGTCTTCACCTCATCACTCAAATTTAGCTGTGTTTGGTCAAAAAAAAAGTCAAAATGATATTAATTTCCCAGCAGAAACATTATTTGTGTTATAATGCATGTCTATGGGAGTGTGTGTACCATGTGTGTGTTTGTGTGTGTGTGTGTGCCTGTGTGTATGGATATGTGAGTTTTTTCTGCACTGAGGACATTCTGCAGTCTCAGCCCTTCGTTTGGGTATGCATCTTTCCTGGATTGTGTCAGATTTTGTATGGTAAAAAAAATCATCAAAAAAAAAAATAGTGTTTTTTTTCCAGAAATTCCATTGATTCCAATGGAGCAGGTCAAAATGACCTACAGGGGGCACTTTTTTTAGCTTTTTTATTACACCCACATAAAATCATCGAAACGACTCAAATTTTTTTGTGTGTGCTCTGTGATCAAGTGTGACAAAATTCAATTAAAAAAATCCGCAGTTTTTTAATCAATTCTATGCTTTTTTGGCTCCGGGTCAAATTGACCCGCGAGGGACTCTTTTGTTACTTTTTGTTACTTTTTTTGTAACACCCACTTAACATCTTCGAATCCGCTCCAATTTTTTTTTGTGTGTTCAAGTGGGACAAAAGTCAAGAAGTCTCGTATCATAACGATCAACGCTCGATTTTTAAAAAATCTTTGAAAAAAATTCTCGGGTCATTTTGACCCGAGGGACGGATGAGGGTTAATTAGTATTTCAACATCGCATCAACTACCGATGAACACACTCATTTTTATTTCAATTACCACTCAGTGAGTTATTTAACCATGTATTTCTATGTCTTTGGAAGGCTCTTGTCTTTCAAACACTTTAAAATCAATTAAAAATGATTAAATTAAAATTCACTTTTACAAACTTTTTTGTCATCTGATCCTCTTTCACCTAATATATTTACTTGAAGTACCCCTGAGATTTTAAAATAAATATTTTAATAATGAAGTATCACATTTGTATGTTCACTGGTTCTCTGGCGTTGGTTATGGTCACATGACATGCAGGTAAAGAAATAAAATATTTTATTTTTTAGTATGTGTTTTTTACGTGTGTATTTCATATTTTTATGATTAATTATAAGCTTTTCATTAAACTCATAAACCCCCTGCAGTTCCATCACAAACCACAGTTTGGGAAACTTTGACGTAATATAATGTTTAATGCACTTCATGCTGTTAATAACAACAAATGGAATATATTTTCTTACTCTTTGTATTTTTATATCAATATGGTCCAAGATGATCCTATTTAAATCAATTTGATAAAGGAGAAAGCTCAAAAGTAATCTAAAAGTAATCTGATTATATTACCTAAAATGTGTAATGTAACGAATAACGTTACTAACTACAATTTTTGTCATGTAATTTGTAATCAGTCACGGATCACAACTTGCAAGTAATCTACCCAGCTCACATAAAACGTGTCATAATATTAGGCAACACTTCTTCTTGGGATGCAAAAAGTAGCAATCTGTTACAAGTATACAAAAGCAGAGAACACAGTGTTCTGAGATAAACTGATTTGCACACTCACAGTCGCAGAGGTTCGATAGTGACTGGAAGAGAGTTTCGCACCCCTCCTGGGGCGTCAGCCAGAAAGTCCAGTGGAGATTCAAACAGAAGCGAGTGAGCTCGCTGGGATCCTTCCAGCTTGGGGTGGACTGGGCCTGGACTGTTCAAGGCTCTCTGGATGCGTATGTGCAGAGGTAAGGGCGGCTGCGAGGGCGGCTCTGTGGTGGGGCTGGGCGGGTCCACATGTGGGACCTCAGGTGGCGGGTGGGCTCGAGGAGGGGATGGTGGGATGTGGGTTGGTGGAGGAGAGCACGCTTCTGAGTTTTTGCTGTCGTCTGATTGGGCAGGAGGCGGGACAGAAGCAGGGGCTGGGACTGGAACGGAGGCAGGGCCTGGGGGAGGAGGCTCAGGGTGATTGGCCGAAGAGTTGTCTGAGTGGTGCTTGGTCACAGGAGTCATCCTCTTTGGGGGAATGGGAGGAGACCGCTTCACTGGAACCGGGACTTGAGAGGGATCTACTGTAGAAAAAACAAAACAAAATACAATCAAAATTAACTTCTCATAGAAATGAGGGTTAAAGCACATGTGGCAACAACAAATTAGTCGGTATGAAAGTGCCAAGCTAGGATGCTAAAACACTGATATGCATGCCTTGGAATTAATCAAACGGATATTAGTACAGGATGGGGAGGGATTCATTTTCTAAGATAATAGATTCTAAAGATAATATTCTAAAGATTACAGTCTAGAACTGTAGAAATTCTTCTCGCCAGAAACATGTTACATGTTGAATGCTGCCACAAGAGATGTTGTAGTGAACAGAGTAAAGACCCGCTTACACTAAGGGCCAGATTTACTAACAGTTTGCGCCAACGCAAACCGTCTTTTGGCGTTAAAATAGTACTGTCGGGATTTACTGAAGATGCGCAGTGAAGAATTAGCGCTGAAAAGGCGTGGACACAGTTATTTTTGCGCCTGACCTTATTGAATATGCATTTGTAGGAGTTTCCCTTTCAGACGCAAAATTTATGGGAGGAGAGTATTAAAATGAATCACACAACGCGATTTACTGGCATTTGCGCTCATCAAATTACTGGTATTAGCGGCATTAACGCCCAAAAAAGCATGTTTTAAAGCAGGCGGTAATTTGTGCTGCTCTTGGTAGATTGCGCTGGTCATTATGTAAATGATCTGGCTAGATAAATGAACATGAAATCTAAATTGACCTTACTTAGTTTCTTAATACCATGTTAATACACAGTCGTGAAGAAAATAACTCCTATCTTGAGTACTGGGAGGTACAGGTTAAGTATGCACTTGCAATGTCTTGGCCAAGCATTCATGTCTGAGTTTGCGCACTTGCGTAAAGTATGTTTCTGGGCTAAATGTCAAAAATCTGAACCTTATGTGAAGGCCAGGGCTATACTGAAACATGACATGTTAAAAACTCAATGTAAGACTTTGGACACTGCCACTCATTACTTGCTGTTGTGTGACACCAACGCTATCTTACGACCAATTCATAAATATTTTATGAGGTGGCTAATTCGTATGAATTTGTACGATTTGTCAAGACCCCAGTGAAGGGTAGGTTTAGGGGAATCTGAACCTTCCCGTCACTGGGGAATTGTGCAACTCATAAAATACGTACGATTTTGCAAAAATCGTATGAATCTGTACGAGTGAGGTTGTGCGAATTAGTCACCTTGTAAAATATGTATGAACAGCCGTGAGACTGGGTTAGTGACACTCAGTCAATTTTTAAATTCTGCAAGAGGGTGAAATGTTAGTATAGAGGTACATTTTCAGACATCATCCAGACTGATTCTGAATTTAATCTTCACTACCAGTTATTCTGTTAATTCTCAATCATGGTTACCTATAATTATCATTTCTTTAGAATAGGATGAACTGAACTCCATTCATTAGTTCTCAGTAATCACAGTGATTTGGAACAGGATCATGGAGATCTTGAGTATGGGTGTGAAAACAAGCATGACTCTGTGAGGTTATTAGAGCATTAGGACATGCATGCCAGCTGGTGTGGGACGGGGTGGCACCAGGGCTACCTGGGCGGAGCGGAGCGCCCCTTTGGCTGAGGTAGGTGGGCAGGGAGAGATAGACTCCAGACTCTGCCTGCCGTCTCCAGCTTGTCCAGTACTGAGGAGGTGGAGCTTTGCAATATCTGTGTAACGTTGAAGCTTTGGGGTGGATGAAGGGAAATGTGTTTTTAGCATCTCAAACAACAATTACACACACTGTTGGACACTGGTCCAGTTCAACAGGTGACACCTATTAAAACCTCCCAAGTTCTTAAAGGGATAGTTCACCCAGAAATGAAAAAATCTGTCAATTACTCACCCTCATGTTACTTCAAACACATTAGACTTTTATAATGAACATACTTCTAATGAATCCTGACAGATTTCTTTCCCACCTTTGAAAGGTGAAGTGGTTTAGTCCAAGTCTTCTGAAGATATGATCACTTTATATGGTGAACAGATTTTATTTAGGCTTTTGTTCACTTATAAATGCTGATCAACGCACATACATAGAGCTCATCAAATATGGTAAATGCAAGCGCCAACATTTGATGTGTGAAAACCAACTAGGTTTGTTCTTGCATCAATGTTTATATGTGAATAAAATAATGTGAATAAAAGCCTAAATCTGTTCATCGTAAGGCTTTAGAAAACCTGGATTAAACAGCTCAATTCATTTGGATTTTATTACAGTGTCCTTATGAAATATTTGAAATACCAAAATTTTGGCAGAATGGACTTTCAGTGGAGGAATGGAATTCATTCAGATTTCATTAAAAACTCTTCTGTGTTTTGAAGAAGAACAAAAGTCTTAAAGTTGTTGAACGACATGAGGATGAGTAACTGATGACAGATTTTTTGGGTGGGAGGTTAACTATAAGTGAGTTGAACACTAAGCAAGTTCAAACTCTACGTAAGAGCAACCCAACATGTCAGTCTATGACTCAACCAACAGCAAGAGTACGCAAGAGAACGCATACGATTATTTGCAACTCATTTGGTTTTATCAGGGGTCCAGAAAAACACACTTCAGCTGTAAGCTGGTGGATACTTATGACTTCGATTGCGGTAAAGTCAGACCTACAAAACAAAATTTAAGGCTTTAAAATAACCTGAGCTAAAATGAGGTGAGAAAACATTATAATTTAAATACAAGTGAATATTTTAAGCAAAACTTCCAACAATGAAGCCAGTGCAAACTAGTTTGGGGGAACAAGTGGGCTAATCGGTGGTAAGATATATTCAACCAATCCAGCTTTACCAAAATGGCAAATCTAAGAATACACATCAGTAAAATCAATGGCCTCACCCAGTTTCAATATTTTTCATCATCTCAGGCTTTCAACTGTTTTAGAACGAGAACTGAAATGGGATTGTCCTGGTATCTAGAGGTGTCTATAAATGGATCCTGTTGGACAAGGATGTTTCTGACACTTGGGCAGCTGCTGCCTGCTTCTCATGCCACTGGGCCACGACATGCCTAAAGTTATCCTTTCTCAATGACACCTTCAACCATCAGAGTGAGCTCTCTTCTAGTTGAATTCCATCCACAAAACCTACAGTAACAAACCATAGAAAACCAACCTGAACTGACTAATTCACCCATTTAAACATTTTAACAAAATATAAAAGTGGTTACTTTCATCTATGACCGTTTCATGGCTTAGAATTTTGACTGAAGGATTTTCTGAAATGTCTATGGAGAAAATGAATGGGAAATATATCTGGAACCCAGGTGGCTAAAAAAGTGGGCGGTCTCTGTTCTGCTCTATTGAACTAACAACAAAAAAGCCGAGGACAAAAGGACAGGGAGTTCTCACGTCTGTAAGCAGACAGAGCATCAGCTGCTATGTAAGCCAAACAGACACACTTAAGTCCTACAGGAACATCACACACACACACACACTTTCTCCCATCCCTTGCCCAGGTGCAATTACTTTAGCCATTTTTGTATGATTTGTTGTGAAACAGTACATTTAAAACCTGTCAGACTACAAACATTGTGTCTCAGTGTAGCTGTCTGAATTTCCTCAGAAGTGGCTGAAGCCAGGGCCTCTGCA
This sequence comes from Tor tambroides, assembly GCA_021397915.2. Classification (NCBI taxonomy): domain Eukaryota; kingdom Metazoa; phylum Chordata; class Actinopteri; order Cypriniformes; family Cyprinidae; genus Tor; species Tor tambroides. The sequence goes on from JAFVLL020011922.1 coordinate 13,488, forward strand.
GCACTCAGAGACAGGTGTGTGTGTAAGATATGAAGCTGCTCAGTGAACAGTGTGCCAGCACAAACAGCACAGGGGCATGTCTGAGCCTGCCCATCTCACCGGAACGCTCATCAGTCTCTGTGCTTCAGAGGGAGGGAGCAGCAGACACTAACACACCTGATTCACTAAACACACAGACCTCTATTATTAAGAAAAAAAAAGTGCTCGTAATATGTACAGCTGTGATGCCCATGTGGACACAAAGCATTTCCCTTCTCTTTGCCTCTACCTTCCTTTTCGCTTCACGGTCCTATACATTACAAACACACAAAGCCCATAAAAATATAGTAATTAAAGAAGTAATCAGATATGAGTATTGTGTGTGGATAAACTTTGTCCATAATATTGCACATCAGTGTTGACACCTGTCAGTTCATATTCTTTGCTCAATGACAGAGAATTTTTTAAATTATGTACAGTGGTGACCAAAATTATTAGAACACTAGTATTTTCACCAGATAAAAAATGGTTTTAAGTCAGTTATTTCTATCTTTTGCTGTAGTGTGTCAGTAGGAAATATCAGTTTACATTTCCAAACATTCATTTTGCCATTAATTGTAATAATCCAGT
>JAFVLL020011923.1:0-21572 GCA_021397915.2 Tor tambroides
GATGGATTGCCACCTACCCGTGCAATCATGCACCATGTGCCGAGCGAGAGAACACAATAGAGAAATAAAAGATCTTTTGTGAAGGCAGAGAGGATGGAGGGAGAGATAAACGAGAGGCTCCGTAGAGGCTTGCGTCAGACAGACAGAAAAAAGTCAAGACATTTACAGTGCCAGAGGAAAGAATAGAGGAAGAAGACATGGAAGCGGTTCTTAAACTATTTGTATTTCAGGATATTGGTTGCAAATTTAATTTATTTGATAAGAATCCTAAAATAACTCCTGCTAATGTCACGTGTGGCGGTTTTGGACTGCATAAAGGCTCTGCACAAGACACACTACATGTTCTGAATGTCAAACTCCACCGGAGGAGTTTGGTCAGTAATTGGCATCATGAAACAGGACAGTTTGTGGTTTTATTGCCCATTGTGCGTGTTTGGGAACAGGTAGCGGGACATTTTCGAAGGAGAGACATAGGAGAGGGGAGATTTTATATCCTGAGGGGGTGATGTGGTATGACCAGAGAGTGGAGAAACAAAACGAGAGAGAGCGAGCCTTTTTTCCCACTGTTCCCCAGAGGGTTTCATGTAAAGTTGGAGCAGTAAGAGAGATGCTGATAGGGAAGAGGTAGAGCTCTCAAGCAGAGCTCAGAGCTCACGAACAGACTGCTTCTGTCTGGATTTACTGATCAGACACAGTACACCCAGACAACTTGCCTCAGTCATGTGCTAATGTGCCAACTGTGTGCTAACTGCTAAAGCTAAACAGTCAGATGTCAACTTGTTGGCCGTTGTTCATTTCACATGCAAAGAGGATGTTTTTTAATGGCACAGCAGAAAAAACAAAACAAAAAAAAACACTGTTTAATACTAAAGTGCAAAGTAAGATATAGGGTTGTGCCTGTGGCTGATGCCTTTGATGATAGTAAGACGATTATTATTATTATTATTATTATTATTATCATCAGGCATTATTATTAAATTAATATTAGGGCTTATTTGTTCCATCATATTTATTTTCCCACGTTTTTACAGTGTTGTGTGTTATAACCAATCACACACAATTCTGTTGGGTTTATGAATGCAATGGCCAATCAGAGGCACTCAGATGAGTAATTGCTGAAACACCAGAGTTTTGTTGTTCAGCGCGCTAGCTGAATGAATTCTGCTCTCTTGCGAATTCTCTCATCATAAACAACAAAGTGCAGATGTACATGCGATGTATAAGACTTTCATTCATCATACAGTGTATCATAAAGTGCTAGACTGATGTTCTTTGATAATGTAAATATTTTTTGTTCCTTTTCTGTAGCTGCTGTTTGAATAACTGAGGAAATGTAAGCATTAATATTAGTAACTTACATTTCTATGAAATTGTTATCATGATAAATACAACTTCAGTCATATTAAAAATATTTTTAGAACATCCATATGCTACTTGACTAAAAAGATATGTGTAGTTAATAGATTACACAGCATTAGGTTACTTTTAGAAATACTATGAATCTAAGTAAATGATTAAATAAATTAGCATGATTAAACGCTAACATCCGAAATCTGAATAAATCTGAAATCTGAATAAATAAGTTTTACATTGATGTATGGTTTGTTAGGATAGGACAATATTTGGCTGAGATACAACTGTTTGAAAATCTGGAATCTGAGGGTGCAAAAAAATAAAAATATTGAGAAAATGGCCTTTAAAATTGTCCAAATTAAGGCCTTATAAAGTTGTCCAAATGAAGTTCTTAGCAATGCATATTACTAATCAAAAATTAAGTTTTGATATATCTATGGTAGGAAATTTACAAAATATCTTCATGGAGCATGATCTTTACTTAATATCCTAATGATTTTTGGCATAAAAGAAAAATTGATAATTTTGGCCCATACAATGTATTTTTGGCTATTGCTACAAATATACCTGTGCTACTTAAGATTGGTTTTGTGGTCCAGGGTCACATTTTTGCATTAGCTTAGTCTATGTTAGGCCAGATTTTTCTTACTACGCATACTTTGTAGCTATGTTTAGTTTGCACATGTTGACGCTTATCAACAATTATTGCAATTGTAAGTCTTACCTTTTTATTTTTTTCATTTTTAACAATTATAGTGTACATTTAAAACTCTATACTTTGTTTCCTTACCTTGGCATTAAATTACATAAAACTAGTTAACACTGCTGTGTGAGTGTTTCTAATAACATGGATGAGGGAGTGATGCCAAATTTGACATCTTTCGCTCTTTTGGCCAATGTGGTCAATCACTTTATACTTTTCTCTCTTTTGGAAAGTCAGAAATGGTATTGTGGATTTTCATTTTTTTTTGCTATTGAAGCAAACGAGTACATAAAAATACATTTGTTGCATATTCTTTTTACCAATATAGAAGTTTACCCAATTATGACTTACGCATCTGAGGTCCCCGTTAATCTGAAAAAGGTCCATTAGTTGGTCCACAAAGTGTTGTTCCAAACCTGCGTGAGTTTCTTTCATCTGCAGAACACAAAAGAAGACAACTGCTATTGCTTTTAGGCCTGATGACCCCTTCTTTAGTTGACAGTCAGGAATAAGCTTTGCATTTAAGCTTTTACAAATTGAAATATTAAAAATGTTCTATTGTGAAGGAATTGTGATCTAAACACTAAAAAAATGTAATGGCTGCTCTCTGCATTGTATTGCTAGCCATTTTAATCACAGTTAATCATAATGAGACATAATGCACATTTTGTATTGCCTGTCAGTATGATTTCTTTTTCTTGTGATATATAGTCCATTTGGGTTTGTACAGATTACCTTTGAAATGAGTCATTGAGTTGTTAATTGTTTCAACAGAGCTTTTCTGACCTTTTTGCTTTTATTACTTTTGTCTGTGTTTAATTAGGGGTCGAAAAGACCTTGGGACCAATCACTTCACCAGAAACAAAGTCTAATTAGGAGAAAGGAAAAGGCCTTTTAATTGTATGTCAATGTCAAAGGAACATTGTAATTAATGATTATATAGTCAATGAGTAGGGTATTTCTATTTCATAAAGAGGTATGTGTGTGTATGTGATACATGCAAGAACAGTGTATGAATGATTGTGGACACATGTATAAATATGTACAGTTGTACATATTGCTTATACATGTACTGTATATCTTTCCATTATACATCAGTAAAAAGAAAAGAGGTGTGAATGTAGAGAATATACATCAAGTCTTTGCAGGTCACAGTATTTCTTCTCTTCAACACATGGCTGTGCTCAGGTTTGATGCATGTAGATCCAGTAACCAATTAAGATACCAACCACCTGTAAATTATAAAACACTTGCACGTTTCATTTCATTCAGCTGTCAAATTATCTGTGTTTGCATTAAACAAATTACAGTCCTTTCACTAACAAGAACTAAACAAATCTCTGACAGCTGTCAGATTGTGAATTGTTGTCTTAGCGTATAAGTATTTCATGTTTTTTTTTGGTAATTTTGTAAATCACGCATGAGTTCTGTCCAGATGAAACACGGCAGTATCAGGCAGTTCTGTACCGTCCTCGGCTTCCTCTGTGTGACTTCACTTTTGCTGTGATTGATTACATAGCTGGAGGCTGGACCAGGCTGGACTACGGTAGGCATTATTTTATTTATTTTTTTACTTGTTTTCCTTCAACTTCAAATTTAACATGTTGAACTTGTTGTCATTGTCAGAGCTAATAATGATGTCTTGTGGAATCTGTGCTGTTTATGTCATTTTAAATGTATTTGTCACAGTCATCAAAAATATTATAAAACAACAGTGTTGGTGTAAAAAGAGTGGGGGTGGGGAGAAGTTATTTGTTGAGGAATCGGATTACGGTATGATTTTGATTCACTAAAAAGAATCGCTCATAAGAGTCATTAGTTCTTTAATCATCTACACTGGCCATGCTGTGGATTCAGAAGCAGTTTTGCAATGGTGTTGAATAAGTATTTCAGAATATTCCATACTCAACAACCGGCAGAGTGGGTACAGGGTACAGTGTAATTTCCCTTCTAATGCATTCACGCATTAGAAGGGAAATTGGCATCCTCTCTCCGTGTGGAAAATTTATGGCCCGTAGTTAACATTTTAGTAAAAACATTTGAGAGGAGTATTTTTTTTCTCTTTTAATATAAATAGATCATTATTACTGTCTGATTATGAAAACAAACTGCCTGCTAAACTAACTAAATGATTTGTCTCCTTCAAATGAATAGTTTTTTGAGACATGCTAGCTGCTAGCATGATAGGCCACAAAAAATCATCAAAACAAGGTTTGACTGCACTGATGGTGAATGTATTGGCTATCCGCCACCAGTGTAAAAAAATGATTAAGAGCATACAATCACACAAATACTGAACTGATACTTATGTGTAGAATAAAAATATCTAAATAAATAAATAAAAAGTGTTTGTATATTTCAATGAAATAACTGTAGGCCTAACATCTATTCAAGTGAACTGTTTCTGGCATGAGGACAGCTGTACCAAAATTCTGGGAAACAAGAATAATATACTTAGGTTTTTTGACATTTGTTAGACAGATTAAAGCATCTATTATTGTCAGCATTTGTGCAGCACAGAACAAAATGTTACAACTGTACTCATTAAATGAGTAAACTGTCTGCTTTTAAAGAGAGCTTGAGTGTAACATTAAATGGACTCTGACAGTATGTAATACTGAAAAGCAGAATTTAAAAATGAGAATGTGACATCTTTAGTGAATAATTTAGTCATTTTATGCTTCCATATAATAGCAGCAGTTTTCCTCATTGAAGGACTGATAGTTTCACTGCCTAGATTTTTATAAATATTATTAACACCACAAATCTTTGTTGTCATGATTTGAGCTGAAATTTTGTGATGTAACAGAAAAAACCATAGCATGTCTGAAAGAAAGAGAGAGAGAGACAGGCAGTATTTGAACACCTCAGTAGGCTTTGAAGTGTTGGACTTCTCAACTGGGCTGTGTGTGGAGCGCTGAATTTCTCCTCTGACAGCTGATGAGGAGATGACTGCTAATTGTCACGTCCTTCTTGTTCTTTGAAGTGTTAAAAGAGAAAATTTCCTATGATATGTTTGCTTTATTGAACTGCATGAATGATTTTAAGTCCCAGTGGTTTTTCTTGCATCTTTAAAACGGTTGTAAAAATGCTGACAACATTTAGGCTACATTTGTATTTTTAAAATATACCAAACAAAGACCTGACAATGAAATATTGAGATATTAATGGAAGGTGTTTTTAGAAACTTCATAAGTGGACATCATATCAGACTATGGTTTTTTTCAGCATGCAATAGACATAAATACTCAATGGAAAAGAATGTTTTATTTATTTCTAACTATGCACCTCCCCACACAATTAATATGTACGTCATGAACAACATATGCACATGCGTAGGATGTTAATCAAGCAGTCGACAAAAGGTCAATCAATTCGTTCCCATAAATAACAATATTTTCCTTCTGTTACGATACAAAATGATTGGCAGATTTTTAGCAGGAACAACAACATCAAAAAATCAAATACACACGGAAACAAGCCATATGCTGCTCTTGCACTATTGCTGGGGTCGATTTTGATTGCTCTGACATACTGCCAATCCAGCATCATTAAATAGAGCAATTAACATCATTAATTTTTCCGATTATTTGGATACCGTGGCAGAATGTCCAGGGGAGGTTTAAAACCACCCATGGTGACAAAATAAATCGCGGACTTTGGCGCATGAGTAGGTGATGGATTGCAGTGTGGGATCCCCTGCTCTGCTCTGATTGACAGGCCTGACATATGGAATAGTTCTGGTACTCTCCAGAGACTCGGAAAGAGTGAGAAAGGGTGGGAAAGAAAGAGAGAGAGTGTGAGAGGGGTTGGTGAGTGAGCTGTACTGCCTGCCAGCTCGAGAGGAGGAGGAGAGGGTGCTTTCTTACTACAATCTGTATTTCTGATCAAAGCAGCTCCAGATCTCACTCTATCTATCTCTAGCCTTCTCTCTGCCTGTCTCGAGCTTCCCTCCTTTCCGTCTTACTGCATATTCCCTCTCTCTCTCTTGCTCTCTCGCTCACTCACTCTCTAAATTTAGCACCAGAGGCAATTAGTGGTGAAGTGCTCAGAGCAAGATCTGTAACTGCTGACAGGTTCCACAAGTACAACAAACTACAATGTGTGTGTGTGTGTGTGTGTTGGGTATTTAAATATGCAGCTCTTTGCCCATTTAAGCCTCTGAAGAAGAGGTCGTATTCCTTGCTATTTATACAAGTGTACATTTGAAAACAGATTTGGACATTGTTATTTTAAAAACATCTCATTTTCATCACATCAAGCAATAGGGAGTTTGTCTACTTTGTTAGTAGTGTTAATATTAATAGGGTAGAATGGGGCTAAAGGCCCTCTTGGATAAAAGTGGCTTTTTATTTTATATTCTTCTAAAACACTAAATGCCAAAAAAAAAGGACACCTTCCTAAACACCCCTTTTTTGATTGAACTTGAGGTAATTTGATCTAACATTTAATAATTTTCACATTTTATATTTCCAAGTCCTTCAAATAAATTTCACATAAATGTATATTTAGAATTATATAGCTAATTGAACTCTATTAGCTATTAGTTAGCTAAAATATCTTTACATTATTATGTTTTGGGTTTAAAAATTAGGTTGCTTCATCAGTATTCAATAGATTTTGCGACCAGAAAATAAAAATACAAATTTTCGTACACTCTCAGAAAAAAACTTGCAAAAATGTGCACTGTAAAAATTATTTTTATTTTATTTTATTTATTTTTGTAAATAAATACAAGATTATTGGAGTATGTTTTACAAGAAAATATGATTTCACTACTTCAAAATTTCATTTTTAATTCAGTGCGTTACTTGTTGTTTGTGAAATTGACTAGCAATTTCTGAGTGAAAGTTGTTTTTAAACCAAATTCGTTTCAGTGTACAATGGAAAAATGGCTTTAAACAATTTTCAGTCAGAAATTGCTGGTAAATTTCACAAATAATTGCAAAGAAATGCCAAGCAACACAGTTAATTAATCTTGAAATTTTGAAAGACTGAATAAGTATTTTCTTGTAAAACATACAACAAAACATAATCTTTGTTTTATTTGCAACTAACTTTTTTTTTCCCCACAGTGTACCTTTAGGGGTACAACAGCTTGTCACTGGGGCAGTAACCTTATTGTTACTTTACTCAACTTTTTACCTTATTTACCCCAAAACAATTAAGGGCACATACCCCTAGTGAAAAATAACTATACTAAGATGTATTTGAAATACATTTATTTAATGCTTAGTATACTACAAATACATTTACAAATTTATGTACTTTTTATTTAATAAAGAAATGTAATAAAAACACCCTGCAATTGTACTTTTGGCATACTAAACTGGTATACTCAAAGTCTGCTAAATTGGAACAACTAATTTTGTACTTAATGTATAATACTTCAGTAAATTTGATTGTGCTAAAGTAGAACTATTGCAAGTATACTTCAGGTATCTTGCATTTAAAGACCGATATTATTCAAAGATCATACAATCCTTATTAATAGTGATTCTGAAACACATTTTAGGCTTATTGTTAAGAAATGTGCATTGTGCACAAGTAGTACTCCAAATAAAGTTAAATTATAATTTTTATATCAGTAAGTCTCTAGCGATATGTCAGTAAATATGTTAATAGATTTGAACTATATACTTAGTATGAAATAAATGTATTATAAATATATAACTTTTTTACTAGGGACAATATTACTAATTTAAGGTACTAACACACCTTTTAGAGGTAAATAAGATACAAAGCTGTGCCTGTAAGGATAATGTCCCAATGCCAAACTGTTGTACCACTAAAGACACAATTTTTGTAAAAAATTGTCTGACAATGTAAGTACCCTTTGATTGTACCATGAGCCACTCATTTTTTGTCTTTGACTTCTGTGTACATAATTAATGTTGGCATGACAATGCAAATGGTATATCATCTAAAAGAGCCCTGTGCGCGTGCTGAGTTTGGCGCTTCCTGCGGATTTGCATTACTACAGAATCTGCCACACTTTAGCTGAGATCTGTGATCAGTAATAGTTTGATGTGAGACTGATTGAACCCTTCCCTGACAGTGAGCTGGAAAGACGTTTTCGCTGCAAATGTTTATTCAGGTGGGAGGATAATGTAGAATGATTTGAGAGAGCCCAATAGCAGCAGAGAAACCCAATTCTCCTGAGAGTTACCGGCCTGTCCGGACTCATTAGTCGCCAACTTACTCTCCTCTCTCCTGCTTTCTACCTGTGAAGAGGGTGCACATCTCCACCTCAGACTGCTTGATTCAAGGAGACTATTTAAGGACGCAATTCAGTTTTTCACCGGTCTGAATTACTTATTATTCCACTGTATAATCCCTGTGGACTCAACATATTATTCCTATCATGAGCATTTGACTGAATTAGGTTTTTTATATTTGTGCCATTAAATGCCAAATGAAACACGGCAGATATGGATGAGTGACTGATTATAAAACCAACTGAACCAATATTTGGATGTTCAGGTCAGGTACTTGCTGAGTGCCGGCGATAAAAATTTATTACTTCTCATCCTTGGGTATTTCCGACGAGAGGGAGAGTATATGTCGATGCGCAACGCAACATTTCCACACACTTCAGCATTGTTTAGCACAGCCTACACACTTTGTTTCCAAACCCTGCCTAAATATGGCTTTTATCCGTATTTCATTTTCATAAGTGAGGACTCGTAAGTGAGTGCTAAAATGTTGTGAAATAACTAGGCTGTGCTATTTTAGCAGCAAAAATCATACTCAAGAATGCAGTTCGTAAGCCGAATTCAATTCATAACAATAAATAAATTCTCCGATTTTGGATCCGGCATTTGATTGAGTTGACCTGAAGTGACCCCAGTCCTGGTTTATGCAGTCCTTCCTGTAATCCTGCTTGGAGTTACTAGTAAAAATGTGCAATGTTTTCCAGTATTGCTTGGCTACCTGAGGTATTGCCAGAACCCTATTGTCTCAGGTGGTTTTACAGAGGGGTTGTATCATCCCCATGGGGAATATCATATTTGCATAGTGTGATTATCTTCAATTGTTTATATACGCATCATAATGCTGCAGTGTTCATGCGCATGTGGGTTTATGGATGTTTAAAGCTCATCTTTGTGTTGAGATTTGAGCTGTGAATCAGGCTCTGGTGAGTCAGGGAGAGAGACGCTCTAATGAGGGACTAGCTTCTGCCAACTGGTATTATGTTACCTTTTGTTGTCATGTAAATCTCAACACTCAATAGAGAATAAAAGCCATGACTGACATTTTCAAGAGCTATGCGGTTTTCTTCTCTGTCCCTGCATAGTTCAACCCCATGTGATAATGTTGTTGTAATGTGTAAAGAATAGCAGCTTTTGATAATATCCTCATCCGCAATACAGTATGTGATAGCGTACAATAAATGCAGGTCTTAATATATCCTAGGACCCTTAAGTAGCTAAATTATGTATCTGTAACAAAAGATCCTATGTGAGCTTAGTTCCCTTTTTTGTTTTGTTTTTGTTCAGAATAGTTTGTGCTGTAGTTCTTTTGCAAATCACAAGTTTTGTATTGTCATTAAAGCTAATATTGTTTTAAAGATCTGCCATTTTCACTTGTGTCAGTCCAAATCTGTGACTTTCTTTCTTATTACACTCAAAAGGAGACGTTGTGAAGATTATTCTAGTTGGTCTTTTTGATCCAAATACAATGAATGGTGACTGATGTTTTCTAGCTTGAAAAAAAAAAAAAAAAGAAAACATCATGAAAGCTGTTCAAATATTTTGTGCACTATATTTCAAACCTTCCAAAGTATTATGAAAGCTTTGAGTGAGAAATAGATCGATATGTATGAAGATAAATTAATGCCTAAAATATTTGCATACGCAGGGTAAGATTTGTGAAAGCGTACATAAGACTGTAAGCGTAAATTAAATTTGCATGCGTAAGAGAAGCGTTGTAAATGTGTAAATCGCGTTTCAAGCGCAAGAAAAAATGATTTGCAGCATTTTGCTGTTACTCGTAAGTGTAATTCATGTATTGTGAAACTGCAGCTTCATGCTAAAGCAAAATAAATATGATCTGTATTCTTATGACTTCCATTTTTCCGCGCTTACACTTTTGGCACGGTTTTTTCGCCAAAATACGGTCAAAAGCACTGTAAGCCTGTGAACAGTGATTTGCAAGCGAAAACAACAGTTTAAAGAACTGCAAAACGGATTGACCGCGTAGAACCAATCTGTATGTGTAAAAAAAAGAACTGCAAAACGGATTGACCGCGTAGAACCAATCTGTATGTGTAAAAAACAGACTGTCAAATGTCTAAATGACTTGTTGTGTATGTAGGGCAAAAAGTTCCCGAAATAATCCGATCTGTACAGCTCCGTCTTTCTTTTATCTGCGCTTGCAGTTTTGGCACGATTCTCTCACTGAGTTTTGCAAGCGTGAGGGGGAGGGCGGGTCCACCTTCTTTTTGTAGCCAATCAAATGAGGCTCTTGCTGACTCTCCATTTACTCTTATCTGATTGGTTCAATAAACACATCATACGCCAAACATTAATCTTCATTTAGATCGGGAACGTACTCGCTGCCGGAATGATACTTTTAACGTACACATACAGTAAAATAAATAAATAAATAAATAAAAACTTAATTAAAACATGATATTTCATAAGTTGTGTTCCTTTAGGCTAGACTCCCATGTGTTCATACTGAATTGTGAGCTGGTGTTACATTTTTTTGGTTTGGTTTGACTTTACATTGAAATTTTCTAATCTGCTTACACCAATGATGTTAAACTTTATAATTAAAATGATGTTATGTGATAATGCTCAACACTGTGGTATCAGAGTGCTATACTTTTTAAAACCTTTTTTACAATGCCAATAAAGCTACTTAAATCTGAATTTGTCAGTTTTTCAAACCATGTCTCTGTTTATGGTTTTTAACTCAGTTGTATATTTTGAAATTTCAGTATTGATTCTGATTACTTTCATGTGACTGATCAAGCTATTATATGAAGCAAGAATGAGTAACAAAATGCTTTCTTTGTGTCCAGATTTGACTAATGCAAAAACTTTGATAAATATGTATTTAATCATGTCTAAATATATATCCAAATTCCCAGCCACACAGCCATGTTTATGTGTTTATATATAGAGAGAGAGCTAAACAGTCATCTAGTGGTTACACGATGGTATTACAGATGATAAATAGTGAATAAGTTAGAGATAAATATTTAATAAATATTTTAGTAATATTTTGTAAAGTCCCCTTAAATTACAACGTTAAAGAAAAAAATATTACTGTTGCTTCTGTTGGTTCAATTATTATTGAACCAAATTTTTGTTAAAAAATTTAACCATCCCTGATCAGTAGACAGGTGAAATTATGCATGTATTAGGCTAGTGCAGATACTAGGCCTTCTTTAATTATCATCAAAATTACAATATAATATTACAATAAACTAAATATATCATATAGCCTGTTTAGGAGGAGAAGGATACTACACAGCTCGAAATTCAGTATGAACACATAGCCTAATGGTACACAACTTATAAAATATCATGTTTTAATTAAGTTGGTATTTGTTTTTTTTGTTTGTTTTTTTACTGTATGTGTACTTTAAAAGTATCATTCCGGCAGCGAGAATGTTCCCGATCTAAATGAAGATAAATGTCTTGGCGTATGATATGTTTATTTGAACCAATCAGAAAAGAGTAAATGGAGAGTCACCGAGAGCCTCATTTGATTGGATACAAAAAGAAGTTGGACCCGCCCTCCCCTTCACACTTGCAAAACTCAGTTTAGTGAGAGAATCGTGCCAAAACTGTAAGCGCAGATAAAAGAAAGACGGAGCTGTACAGATCGGATTATTTCGGGAACTTTTTGCCCTACATACACAAGAAGTCATTTAGACATTTGACAGTCTGTCTTTTTACACATACAGATTGGTTCTACGCGGTCAATCCGTTTTGCAGTTCTTTGTTTTCGCTTGCAAATCACTGTTCACAGGCTTGCAGTGCTTTTGACCGTATTTTGGCGAAAAAACCGTGCCAAAAGTATAAGCGCGGAAAAATGGAAGTCATAAGAATACAGATCATATTTATTTTGCTTTAGCATGAAGCTGCAGTTTCACAATACATGAATTACACTTACGAGTAACAGCAAAATGCTGCAAATCATTTTTTCTTGCGCTTGAAACGCGATTTACACTTTTACAACGCTTCTCTTACGCATGCAAATTTAATTTACGCTTACAGTCTTATGTACACTTTCACAAATCTTACCCTGCGTATGCAAATATTTTAGGCATTAATTTATCTTCATAGATATGTTAATCATTTTTTTGCTAATATCCTACTCCAGTGGGATATTAACTGCTGCGTATCATTGGGATAAATCTGAGAATCAGATCAGTTCAGTTCATGAACTAATCATTTACACCAGTTTTATAAAATGAATCAACAAATCAGAAACTACTCGCAAATCAGAAACTATTACTTATTTCATGAATAAACTAAGGAGAGCTAAGGTGGATGTAATGATTTCAGTAAATAGCTATTTAAAAAATAGCAAAACTTTATGAACCTATTTATGGACCTTATGTTTCATTGTAATGATACTTTTATGGCACATGTAAAATCCACATGCAAAAGAGCAACCAGCACAGTCTGCAAATTTTTTTTCCATGTTCAAATGTTACTGAATTTATTTGAATATTTAGGTGAACTATTCCTTTAAAGGAATGAAAATGGAAAATTCTGCCATTAATTACTCACCCTCATGCTGTTCCACACCTGTAACACCTTCATTCATCTTCAGAACATAAATAAAGATATTTTTAAAATATCTTAAGATATATCTTAAGAATAATATAATTAAGATATTGTTAAAATAGTCCATGTGACATCAGTGGTTCAACCATAATTTTATGACGCTAAGAGAATGCTTTTTTGTGTGCAAAGAAATGGACTATTTTAAAGATGGACTATTTTAATGATGTCCTTACTACCTGTCTGTGCCTTAAACATGTCAGTTGCGTTGCTGGAGTTGCTGCAGGGCCAGAAAGCTGTCATATTTAAAAAAAAAAAAATATCTTGAATGAACGTCTTATGGGATTGGAACGACATGAGAGTGAGCAATTAATGACAGAATTTTCATTTTTGGGTGAACTATCCCTTTAACTGGGATACATGGATGTTGGAGAGGACAGATGGAGTTTGTAAGTTGTGTCTGATTTGTTAATGTGGTAGAGTTATTCACCTGAACAAAACAAAATTGTATTTAGAACATCCTATATTATTCTGTTCTGTCATTTTGTATCAGGGACTGAAGTTTTGCTTTTGGTGGAACAGTCATGTTACTGGTTGACTGATACTAAATGTAGGCAGTTAATCAATAAATAATAACATTACAGAAAACACATTAGTTTAATATTTTCAAATCATAATATTTAAAGATATGAGATAAGAGCTAATTGGCATTTATTATATAATAATAATAATAATTCAAATTAAATATACAGGCTGCACGTTGGCTCCAAGGATCCACATGACATATGGTTAGAATAATTCACCACAGATGCTCAACAGAAAACAAGTAAATACACTCAGACAAACCCCAACAAGAGGAGAGTCCACATTGATTTTAGGATCATTTCCTTTACCCCCATCTGGAAAGGGATTTTTTTTGTTTTCACAGTTATGTGATCTTATCAGATTCTTTGGAAGTCAGCACCATTATCAAGAGCAGACGATGAGCTTTTTGGACACAGATTAAGTCCAATGTTCTTAGATGAGAATCACTGTTAACAAAAGAATTGAATCAAGGTCTAGGCATGATGTGCGTCTCAGAAAATTGCTTTAGACTTTCAGATGGAAGAAAACCCGAGCCAAGACACAGATGGACTGAAACATGTACTCTATACGTGACCACATCGAGGTGTTATATCATGCAATACATTACTGGATTGGCTTCAGCATTATAATTGCAGTACACAGATGTGAAAATACGGCCGATGCCAGTGAGTGTTTCTTCATTAGTCCACCCCTATTGGAGTGAGGTGGTAAAGCCACACACAAGACTGCAGGTCCTGAACACAGCATGGAGAAATCCTTACATTCATGCCACGCAGATTCATTGCTGTTTTCTGTTTGGCCAGTCATTTCCTCATGGGGAGCTGCTGTTTGCATTGGCCGCTGGTGGGTTTTGGGGTACAGGGCCATAGTTGTGTTCCCCACTCTGTGTGCTGCTCCTGTGGAATTTCCTGTCCACGTTTTTCCTCTGCGTCTCTCTGATTTGACTGACCGTATGCAGCACGTATGAAATATTAGGATGAGATATGGTGCGTTGGGGGCAACAGATTAAAATCTCTCATTGTTTTTATATATGCGTTTGAATTTTTGTCATTTTTTTAATGCACAATGAATTATCGCTTGCGGTGGAGTGTTAAAAGGTTGGTCAAATATTTTCCTAACGGATTGTTTGCTTTTCCTGCAGAATCTACCAAAAAGACTTGATTTCTTGCCCGCCAGCAATTTGTCCGTGCGAGGTTTTTTGTGACGTAGCAGTGGTTGCTCATTTAATTACTACTTCATATATTTATGTACTCTCAATATAACCTGTCATGACAAGCTGCAAGCCGGATTGAATCATTTTCACTGAGCTGGAAGGGGCATTTAAGCTCTATCACCAAGTAATAATATCGTGGTTGAGTTGTTAGCCTTTCACATGCAAAAGTCCATCTAAATAAAATGAGCCATACTTCCACTGCCCAAAGATCTCCCTAATGGGTTTTGTGTAAGCACATTTTAAATGACATTAAACATTATTTTGACACAAATAATGATTGTTCTGTTTAAGCTGAGAAAAGATAAATGAAGAGTAACATTAACTGAATCCAATGGCCCATGTTAGCATGCTAAATCTAAGTTTTTTTCACTAAATGTAAGGAATGGGATGAGCAAATAAAAAGTCTTTTCACTATGTGCTCAGTGAGCACTAGCTATTATAAAATGACACTTAATTTGTGCTTGCAGTCCAGTTTCATGCTAAGCATACTGGGAACTAGAAATCCACAGTCCAGTTTCAGTTGTCAGTAAAAATGATTCAAGTATTCCCAACACAAAAGAACTCATTTCCATTTCACAATTTAAGTGGATTGAAGGCAATGAAATTAAGTTCTGAATGTTCAAGAATTGTGGTGCATGATTCAAAATATTTTATTGATTTTATGTTTTTTAAATATCTAACATTTTTTGTGTTATTCATCTTATTTTTTATATTTTTAGCAGGCGCAGCCATTTTGAATGTGCAAGGCTTCATCGTGTCAGCGGATTCCTGTTACGCTGCTTAATATTGCAAACTAGATATCGTATTATTTTCATTTATTAGCATATAAACACTTTTTTTTTTTACACATTTTTACTATTTACTTCACTTATTCTTATAGCTATTTACCTATAGTAAATCTCCCAAATTCACATCAAATAGCTTAATTCGGTGAAGAATTGAATTATAGTTATAGTCACAGGTCAGTCAGATTTTTGGCAAACTTTTGTTTAACAATGCTAGGACCATTTAGTGGACGTTAATTGTTTTCAAGGAGACAGCATGGTTCAAAGAGAAAAAAAGGCTGGCAAAAATAGAATATCAGTGATGTTGTTCTGTTTGTCTCCTTTTTATGTGTCTTCCTTACCATACATATCCCAACATCAATCATACGAGACAAGCCTGATTCTGTCTCTGTGACGAGGTTTGTTCTCATATTAGTGACAATGTGAATCTGGACAGGATGAGTGGTAGGAAGAGAGAGAGAGCTCTCAAATAATTCCATAAATCAAAACAGAAGTCCCACCATTTCCTTTACAGCCTTTGAATATGAAACCAGATGTTGCCTTTGTACACTTCTTCGTTGTTGTTTTTTCTTCTTTCCTTTTTTTTTTAGTCTGCAATGAAGCAAAATGTCCTTTCTGCCTGGGGTGCTGGTCTGTTTTGAGTTGATATGAGGAACTAGTGAACCTCTGACCAATCCATGTCAGTTTTCTCAACATCCTTTACCAATCTCACTAGCCTTAAGCCAATGTCTACGATTTGACGAACAAAAACACAATGTCCTCATTGGAAATGTTTATTCAAATAACGTTCCTCGCATCACCCCGGTGTGTGCGTATCAGACATGCGTGTCAGACGTTATTCATCTCTGGCAGCATCTTATTTTCTTGTATCTGCATTGTGTAATTCCCCCTAGGATTTCTCTTTGAATATCGCTCAAATCCTGAGGCTATGAGAGTAGGTGACCGGTCATCAGGTACGGAAGGCACGGTATCAAAATCCATTGAACCAAACTGTGCTTGTAAGTGGAGCTAACGTTCGCCATTCTCGGTGTTTCCTGTGTTGCATCTGCTGACATGTTGGCGTTTTCCTTGTTTGATCAGAGAGATTTTGCACCAGTCTGTTCAAAGGGCTCAGCCGTTTCTTTTTGTGGGTAATTCTAAAGCAAATATTTCTCTGAGGTAGTCTATGGCTGCTTAGAGAGCACATGCTAGTGCTGAAATGAAAGGAAATACAGTATTTCCCCTCTTTATTTCCTCTCTCTGTCTTTCATATGGACCTAAAGCAAATGTTGACATTGAATTCAGATAGCGCTGATCCGGGGATCCTGCAGAGATGGCGGATCCGATGTATTTGTGTCTTTATTTGAGCTTAGAATGTCGAGCCTTTGGAAAAGAGGGCAAAAAAGAGAAAGATGGTCAAACAATCAAGGCCACCTCTGTTTTAATATACACTGTAATTCTCAAAGGCAAGATACAGGTCAATTCAGACATGTCATCGGTCTGTCTTTTTAATTCAACATGTTTACCGGCTTCGTGGTTACTCCATAGCATCAACCCTCATCTGTCATTGCTCCATAAGACAACATCCCATTGTGCTGAGATTTTAAGAGTCTTGAATTGGCTCAGACTGATATGAGGAACCAGTGTTGGTATGTCAGAGTCATGGAAGAGTCGACATAGTTCTCAAGTCTCAGCTGCAACTGAGTATTTGGGGAGGCATTTGCATAAAGAGCAAATCCCAGCAGTCCTAACCTTAAGAAAGCCGAGCAGACAGGACTCCCAAACAAACGCTCTGCCAATTAAAGCCACTATCCTCACTGTCTGTAGCCAGGAACACCATCTCTCCGTAATGACTCAGTCTCTCCATCTACATGACAGCATGTCAGGAGACCTCTCCCCTGCTCAGGGAGCTATCTTAATTGGTGAAACCTCATGGGAGTCTGTGTTGAGATGTGGTCGCAAGGGTTGGTGCTTTTCTTCATCTTGGTCGCCGATTTATTTTGTGCCCTAGTTTTCCTTCAGTTGGAGGGCATATTTTAGATATTAAGGGTTTCAGGTATCACGCTGGTAATCAGATGAAATAATCAAACTTAAAATGGGGAAGGTGGACTATATAACGATGCATTTGTTTGGAGATAAATAGTAATCTTGACCTTTTACCAGGCCTCAGACAATAGAGCAAAATATCTGAAATAATAAATAGTTCACTCGAAAAAATGACTTGGGTAACACTTTATTTTAAGGACCAATTCTTACTATTAACTAGAATGCATATTACTAGTATATTGGCTGTTTATTAGTACTTATAAAGCACATATTAATGCCTTCTGCACGACAATATTTTAGATCCCTAATCCTACCCCACACCTAAACTTAACAACTACCTTACTAACTATTAATAAACAGCAAATTATGAGTTTACTGAGGCAAAAGTCACAGTTAATGGTTAGTTAATAGTGAGAATTGGACCACAAACATTTTTGAAGAAATGTTATGCAGCTCTTGCCATACAAAAACAGTGCAAGGGTTTTCAAGCTCCTAAATGGACAAAAAAACACAGATTTTATGTGCATGTTTGCGTTGTTTTTTTAATTTGCTTAATTCTCCTAGTGAATCAGATCCTAAAACATGAGCTTGGAAATAAAATATTTACTCAGTATGTGCAATTTGTTGTGAATTGCCCTTAAAATGCTATGTTTTGGGTGAACTCTTCCTTTAAGTAAATTCTGTTTGACAGCATTACTAATTACTCACAGTCTATTTGTGTATTCTACAGAGATTATGTTGAGAAATAGACTTTCTTGCAGGTAAACCTGTAATTGGTAACAGCAAGTAAACCCTGATAAAGTTTTATATATCATTATTTTTAAGAAATCTAATGTGCATTTGTTACACTATACTTTGTGTTATATTACCTTGGCACTAGTTAACGCTGCTGTGTGTCATAGAAATGCTATTGTGGATTTTTTTCTTTTGCTATTGGAGCAAATGAGAAGCAAAAATTATATTTCTTGTAGTTTCCATTCACCACTATAGACGTTTACCCAACTATGACGAAATCTGACTATGACGAAATGTCAAAAGGCTCCATTATATAATTTCTAATAACAGCCACATAGAGGGAAGCTCAGCAGCACAGGAGATGCAGGAAGGCAAATCAGCATGAAAGGATTTTAATGTGCAGATATTTTGCTTGCGAGAGGTTCTTAGCACACAAGGGAGTTGATCAGCCACTCGACACTGATCCTCCTCCAATTAGACTCAAATTAGAAGAGTAATGAACTTCTGAAACTTGACCTAAAATGAATGTTTGGATGTAAACGGCTGTGCTCTCCCCATCTAACCTGATACGTTTTCAGGAGAACAGTGCATAGATTTAGGTGACTATGGACGTCTGTTTTCGCTTCAGTTTAAAATTAGAAATAAGGTAACGCTGTGCAGTATAAAGTCACAGTTTGTAATATCATAATCACAAGGAATAAAAAAAATGCATCTCACAATTAGGACTTTTTTTGTTGTTTTTTTGACATTTCTCAGTTCTGTTTTTTCCTACATTTTAGACACCTGACCTGACCACATGCAAAGTCAGAATTTTGCGATATAAACTAACAATTGCAAGGAAAAAATGTAGGAATTGTGAGGAAAAAAGATTGATTGTTGATTGTGAATGAAGGAGACCAATTCTGGTAGGTAAGCAGATGGATGTAAAACCTCTTTTTGGCTGTGAATGTTCTTAGATTTTTAGCTTGATAATTAGCACTTCAGGAGTAAAAGCAACCTGATCAACACCTCAGAAAACTCTCATGTGACATTTATCAGTGCTATTTCTTGCCACAGTCCTTTGTCATGTTCTGACAGAAATGCTCTCTTTGACTCTAAACTAAACGAAACATCCACATGCTTAATGAGTTTTTAAATATCGGCGCAACAGTCACTATGGTGAGCTTTTAATTTACCCAGCAATTAAGCCCAGTCTCTCATTCATCAACGCTGGTTTGTCTGGTGGGAGACTCACCACTGTTTATTGATGGCTACCACGGAAACAACGCGGCTAAACGAGCTCTCCCACCATGGAGGTCATTTCTGCCAGTTTCGGGTAGCTAACGCTAAACTGACGTCGGAGATTAATGAGACTGCGGTTGGCCAAGCCAGTTACACCTTAGATACCTGCGGATATCAGCAGACGCGACAGGGAAGGTCTTTAAGCGACGTGATGGATATTTTTGAGCTTCTAGGCACCATCCACCATCTGGTTCTAAAACAGAGACATTTTTCATGGATATAATAGGAAATCCATCACTGTAGGTAGTATAAGTGTTTGTTCTTGTTTACAAATGCCATAATTTTGGGAGGAAGCAGATATTTTCAAAGTAGTATAAAGAAAATCACCACAAATGGGCAGTAAATGTTACATTTTAAAAGGTTAAAATTTGGTTGCAAACTGGAAGTCAATGGTACACTCTTAAAAATAAAGGTTCTTTATTGGCATCTATGGTTCCGTGAAGAACCTTTAACATCCATGGAACTTTTCCACTCCAAAAAAAGATTCTTTATAAGTGGAAAAAGTGTCTTTAGATTTTTAAAATGTTCCTCAACAGTGTTGGGGAAAGCTACTTTTAAAAGTAATGCCTTATAATACTGTGTTACTTCATAAAAAATAACTAATTACGTTACTTAGTTACTTTTTATGGAAAGTAATGCATTACGTTACATTGTGTTACTTTTTGTCACCTGGGCTGGGCTTCCTTATTTGTTTTTTTTAATAATAAAAAGTCAGAAATTTATATTTTGGCAACTGTAAGGGCCCTTTCAGACCAAATGTGAAATTCATAAGCTTGAGCCTGAAGGAAATGACTCTGCCTCTGCACCTCACTCCCAGTTTCTCTCAACACGGGGACAGGAGAGGTGTTAGTGAATAAATGGGAAAACAAAGTAACCTGTGTTACTTATTTGAAAAAGTAACACAAATATTTAATTGAAAATTTAAAAGTAATGCATTACTTTACTAGTTACTCGAAAAAAGTAATCTGATTACATAACTCACGTTACTTGTAATGTGTTACCCCAACACTGTTAATCAAAATAAGAACAATTAATGAAAGGTTCTTTAGGGAACCCAACATGGTTTTTCTATAGCATCGCTACGAAAAATCCTTTTGGAAACTTTATTTTTAAGAGTGTAAAATACAGTATGTTCAGATTTCAGGGTTTAGACTGAGTAGATATCGCAGGAATCGGATGAAATATCCTCCATCTACAGCAGTGTTGTGAAAGATGCATACATTCATAGATGCTTTAGCAGCTCTCATGGGGGCCACCTTGATCCTTTGACCTCCGTGCGAATTGGTGATGCTTTCACACGGCAGAGCTCATCAGACTTTCAGAAAAACCAAGAAAATGCTTCTTTCCAACATATTCCCATCCCTCACTCCAACAGACACGAGATGACGGGAAAAGTGCAGGAGAGGAATATTCTGTCTCCCTTGAGTAGCCGGTAATAAATTACACTTTCATCTACTGAGCGAATCGTTTGAGGTTCTATCCATCTCTCTGTTTTATCTCCTTGCACCCCTCGCTCTTCATCCTGACTTAGCTGTCAGGAACCACCTGGCCATGGATTCTTGTGTTGTATGTGTGGCTGTAGTCTACGCAGACTCTGCAACACTTGTCCAGTGTCACACTTGAGAATTCAGTGACCTCTGTACCTGCATCACTGAGTAAAGCACTTATATCCTAGGGTTTGATTTTTAATAAATAACAATCTTTTTGCATAAAGATATACAAATCTTTATACAAATCTTGTTATACTAAGGTCATATTAAAATATTTTATTTATTTATTTATTTATTTTTATTTTTTAATTTTTTAAATTTTTTTCATTTTATTTGATCTATCTTAAAATTGGATTTTTTTTTCATTTAGCAGACATCCAAATGTCTTACAAATTAGAACACCACAAGCAATTTGTCGATTGAAAATCGACGTAGAAATATGGATTGCTCCTTTTTTTAATACTATGATGATCTAAATAAATCAATATTTGTGAAAATAATTTATAAATAATTTACATTTATTACTTCTGTTCTTCAGTTATGACTCAATTTCTGCCACAATCAACATTTTGGCATTAATGTTTTTTTTTTTTTTTTTTTTTTTTATGTTATTGTACATAACTTCTATGAAATATATTTTTCTCAATCAAAAAATCA
>JAFVLL020011924.1:0-47781 GCA_021397915.2 Tor tambroides
TTGTTTTTTCTATCCTGGTGGGGACTTAGACCTGAATACACACAGCCTCATGGGGACTTGTGTCACGGTGGGGACCTAAATTGAGGTCCCCACGGTTAAACAAGCTCATAAATCACACAGAATGAAGTTTTTTTGAAAATGTAAAAATGCAGATAATTTTCCTGTAAGGGGTAGGTTTAGGTGTAGGGTTGGTGTAGGACGATAGAAAATACGGTCTGTACAGCAGAACAATATTACGCCTATGAGAGTCCCCAGGAGGATAGCAAAACAAGTGTGTGTGTGTGTGAGTGTGTGTGTGTGTGTGTGTGTGTTTATATGCTATTACTTTGCATAGACCTATCTGAAAGATAAAGTTTGAAAATGGCCTATTTTTTGAAATTGCACTTATAGCACACAGCAAGAAATACGAACCCATGTGCCGTTTGTGGCGTTTTGTGACAAGTGCGCCACCTAGTGCATGTTGTTTGACATAACTTTCACAAATCAAAACATTAGAAAGTCTGTTTATCGATGCTGTAATAAACAATATGTAAATTATAGCCAAATGTGTGAGACATGGCCACGCCCTGTATATATAATCTTTCCTGCGTTTATTAGTTTAATTTCATGGTCAGATTATTTAAAGTATTTTAAGCAAGCTGTAGAAATCTGTGATTGGCGGCGTTCTGTGTAATACCGCCGATAATACGAACAGAGCTGCATCTAAAGCAGCTTTGAAGCAGCTGAAGGATCTTTCAGTCGCAGCCGGAGGAAGAAGCGGGTGTAGGAGGGAACTCAGTTAAAGGGTGTGTACATGACCACAGATTTCACTCGACATTCACCTTTCTGTGCAGGCTTCAGGTGCTCACTCAGCTGTTCTGGCAGAAATGAAGCTTCGTACTCAAGATTACTGTACTGTAAGATGAATCTGGATTCTTTATAGATACACCACAGATGTGCTGCACTGATCTTCGAGCGAGTAATGAGTGTGTGAAGCCTTACTACAGCGGTAAGTGTGTGTGTGTGTGTGTGTGTGTGTGTGTGTCTGTGTCTGTGTCTGTGTGTGTCTGTGTGTCTGGTTTTGATGTGGGATTGATTGATTGACGGCGCTTTGTCCTGCTTCCTGTTCCTCGTTTACAGTCGTACTGTATATTATACTGACATCAGATTTCTGTGGGTTTCTTCAAATATGCGACAATCACATCCCTGCGTGTCACATGCCTGTAGTTTATATTTTAATGGAAGAATTGGTTTCCTCTTAGGCTAAATTGTATCTACTGTATCTTTGAAAAAATAAAACGTTTTTTATTTTTATTTTTACACGAATGTCATTTGATAGTTTAATAACTATTATGGTAGCCTAATTATATATTTATTTATTTATTTATTTATTTATTGTCGAGTAATACAAGTAAAAAAAAAAAAGCATCGTAAGCCTAGGTCGATCGTACTGTAGCTCCGTAGATTTCAATGGGTCTACGATGTAGGCTACTTAAGCGGTGCTTTTGAGAAACGCAGCCCAGGACAGTTCACCCAAAATATCAAAAATCGTCATCGTTTACTCTGTATGACCTACTTTCTTCTGTGGAACATAATAGAAGATATTTTGAGAAATGTCTCAATGTTTTTGTTGTTGCTTTACGGTGGCCGAGAGAGCTCAACGCGCTGCAAATTAAGAAAACAACTTCGTCAATTTGACAACACACCCGCTGCAAATGCTCACAACACAACCAAATAAAGAAACGCGCTGCAAATAAAATTCTTTATTTGTTCGCATTTGCAGCACCTGCTGTCAAATTGATGAAGGTGTTTTCTTGATTTGCTGGTGCTTTTTCTATTGGCATGTGTTTTCTGAAGTTGCAGCGCTTCGAGCTCTCTCAGCCTCTTTTTGTGTTCCTTCTTTTGTATTGTTAAATGGTTCTGGGGGTTTTTTTACAGTCCAAACCACCAGAGACAAAGAGAAGGATATTCCCATCTGCTGAAGGTTTTTGAGCTGTGTCTGTGTTACTGAGGCGTGAAGATGCTGCAGCAGATACTGACTGACATGTACATCGAGCCGGAGCTGCTGGCCGAGCTGAATGAGGAACAGAAACAGATTCTGTTCTTTAAGATGAGAGAAGAACAGATCCGGAGATGGAGAGAAAGAGAGACGCAGCTGGGGAAGGAGGAAGCTGCACGTGGTAAAGTCAAAAAAGGTGTGAATACACAGGGCAGAGGATCCAAAGATTGTACTGTGTTAAACAAGAAAGATGTAAATTTGTCCAAAAGACACAATAGAACTATTACAGTCAACATGAAATCAGAATTGACATTTTTTACTTTTTTAAATGCACATTTAAGGTCTTTCTTAATGATTTGTTCATGCATTTTTTATTCCAAAGAATAATATAATAGCTTGTTTCTCCTCTAGCATTATTGCATATATATCAGTGTCTCATTCTGTCTTTTTTTCCAATCAATTCCCAATCTACATAATCAAGTCCTACCCAATTTTTTTTTACCCAAAAACATCCCATTTCCCAAACTGTCCTATTATAGAAGCAAAATGGGTTGCGACCGACAATTCATGTTGGCTTTAATAAAATCTCATTTGTGACACTCTTCTTGTAGCCTCAGAGAGGCAAAGTCAACCCAGCATTGCTAATGCTATTTAGTGCCACAAATCCAAAGTCATCCTTGTGAATATTGTGAAACGTGTGTGTGCTGAATGCAGTTTCAGGAAAGACTGTGTCGTGGATGAAGGGTCTGGATGACGATGTGTGGGTTTGGGTGATGGGAGAGCATCCTGATGACAAACCCTACGATCAAATCTGTGACGAGATCATGGGCGAGAGAGCAGCCCTGCAGGCCCAGAGAGAGGCCGAGAAGCTCAGGTAAAACAGCAGCAGTCACACTCACAGGCTCATTCATGTCATGCAATCACAATTATATATTATTTAAATTATAAAGTAGCTTTTCATAATGTTATTCTAATACTGAAAAAAATCTTTTATCATGAGAATCTAATGAGAATCACCATTGAAAATCATTATTATGTTGATATTATTTATATATTATTATACTTTTTATTCATATTTTGAAAACAGCTTTTATTTTTATATTTTCAGTTTAATTTTTGCTATCTTTTTTCATTTTTATTAGTCCCACACACCATTCAAGTTTGCATCATCATTTGGGTCAGCCTGAGGAAGGTCAATTGATCGAAATGTTGCTCATTAATCTCCACCGCACCTGTAATTGTTTTGAGTATGCAAAGTACTGTATTTGTTTTTTCATATTACTATGTAGGTTTAATTTATTTTTTCTTTTAAGTGTAAGTTTTAGTTAAGTTTAGTTCATTTTTTATGACCAGTTAGTAATTTTAGTTAGTTAATTTCAGTTAGTTGCCAAGGCAACATTGCTAATTTTTGTTAAGTTAAAGTTTTTCATTTAATAAATATATTTTATTTTACTTTAACCAACATGTTTTGAATAGTTTTAGTTTTTGAGAGTTAACCCGGTTAAACTCAGGAATAGCACTATAATCGTTCTTTGACTCTGAAAATGTATTGCTTGGTTTAAACCGCAAAGTGATCCATTCAGTCAACACTAGTTAAATATTTGACCAGTTTACAGGAATGTCGTCATCACAGCGCTTGTGTGCTAATACTGTGCTCCTAATGCCACTTCCTCCTCATGCGCTGGCTCTTTTCAATAGGGCTGCTGGACAGAAGTTAAAATGAATGTTAGTTTTAGAGGCATTTCTGATGTAAGATTATAATAATCAGGGCCTGTTTGGGTGTATATCAGTGCAGACAAACCAAAAGGCCAGTATTTCCATGATGCAATATGTGTTGTAGATAACTGCACTGAACTAAAGGGCAAAACGTCTGTGTTCAAAGTAACTAAAGAGGCGTCTGTTGAATATAAGGTGTGGGGTAAATGCCTGCTGTTATCCAGTCAAAGTGTGATTAACTGTTTATTATGTGCAACTGTAGTATGAAATATGGGCTTAAATCCAACACAAATTGATAGCTGCCTGATTTTCATATCATGGAAAACACAGAAAAGCTGGTTTGGCTTTACACACACTATATTGCCAAAAGTATTGGGTCGCCCCCTTCTAATGAACAGGTTTGACTACTTTAGTAATTTCTATGAGTATAAATCTTAATGTTAAAGCATATGATGATATTCTAGGAAATTGTGTGCTTCTAATATTATAGCAACAGTTTGGACAGGACCCTTTTCTATTCTAACATGACAATGCCTCTGTGTATAAGGCAAGGTTCAAAAAGAAAATGATTGATTGAGTCAGTGTGGAAGAACTTGACTGGTCTGCAGAAAGCCAAGTCCCAATCCCAGTTGAACACTGGCTCTGGTGTGACTGTAAATGCAGATCTTGAGCCAAAAACTCATCACTAAACACCAATGACTTGTACATATGGGTTCAGTCATTTTAGACACTTCCAAAACTGTTGCAACAGAGATAGAAATACAATTTTTAAATACATGAATTATGTTTCCTTCGTTGTTGCCACAGTTTTGTTAGTGCCTTTTTCTGTTCTAAAGAAGGAGGTGTCCCAATACTTTTGTCCTTATAGTGTCTATACAAGTCATTGGTGTTTGGTGATGAGTTTTTGGCTCAAGGTCTGCATTTACAGTCACACCAGAGCCAGTGTTCAACTGGGATTAGGACTTGGTTTTATGCAGACCAGTCAAGTTCTTCTACACTGACTGAATCAATCATTTTCTTTTTGAACCTTGCCTTATACACAGAGGCATTGTCATGTTAGAATAGAAAAGGGTCCTGTCCAAACTGTTGCTATAATATTAGAAATTTACACAATTTCCTAGAATATCATTATATGCTTTAACATTAAGATTTGTACTCATAGAAATTACTAAAGTAGTCAAACCTGTTCATTAGAAGGGGGTGCCAATACTTTTGGCAATATAGTGTATCGTTTTTAAAGAGTATGTATTAGACAGTAAGCACAAGGAATTTCATTTTTGCCTTGTGTGAACATGAGCACTTATGTCTTGGTGAAGGAATTTACCTGTCTGTCATATTATTATGAATGTTCTCGTTGACATTCACAGTCTCGCCTCATAGCAACTATTTCCTCTTCAGTTCTGTGAATAATTAATGACTTCCAATGACTCTAATAACCTATGCAAGTGGACCGCGTGTTTTTGTGTTTACAGGGCTAAGAAAGAGGCTGAGCTGGAGAAGCGCTTTTCTGGCCTGCATCTGGATCCGGAGCAGGTGGTTCTGTCAGAGCAGGAGGTCCAGCAGAAGGAGCAGAGGAGAGCAGAGGAGGAACTCAAGGTGCTGCCGCCGCACAAACACTAGCGCTTCCCATCTCGGCTTTGCTTTTAAACAAATGAAGAGGCAAATGGTTTGGGTCTGTCCTGACCTGGAGGCTTGTTCTTTGTCAGAAACTGGAGTTGGAGGAGAGGCGTAAGGCTGAGGAGGAGCTGAGGAGGCTGGAGGAGGAGAGGAAGCAGCAGATCTACATCAGCCTGAAGGAGGTGCAGGGCAGTAAACACACTCGTGAGGAGGAGGACAAGGAGTGGCAGAAGACATGTAAAGAAAACTGCAACCATACAACCTACACATTTCATCAATTACTAATTAGATCTTAAAGTGCCCCTATTATGGATTTTTGAAAATGAGCTTTCATGCAGTGTGTAACACAGCGAATGAGAACATCCTGCAAAGTTTTAAATCTGAAAGTGCACCGTGTAAAAAGTTATTGTCTCTCAAAAGAAAGAGTCGACTCTGAGTCATTGAAAGAGTCGATTTTAAAACGAATCCCAAGCCGTTTCATGTTGACGTCAAAATGAAACATTAGCATATTGCCGCCCACTTGTTGGTCTTTTCGCGTTGGTCTGAATGAAAATGCAAATTCATTCTTTGCCACTAGATACACGCAAAGGAGGGGTTTGGAAAAATGAATCGTTAAACGAATCGTTTGGGAGTCGTTGAGCAAATAAGGTAAAAATAAATGCATATTATAAGAAAATGAGTCGACCTTGCATGCATGTCAACCTGTTGTTGGGGATTCCCAAAACCAAAACATCAATCTTTCATTACCCATAATAGGGGCACTTTAAGAGCTACTGAAGATATGTGATCTACAGTATTTATGAGAAATAGAGTGAATCTCACAAAAACTCATTCTTAAGGCAGAAAGTTACATATTACCCCAAAACCAAAAGGAAAACATGATAAACTTTATAAAATGAAGTCTATTATGAGACCATTAGGATTTTTTGGAATCAGTAACAAGAAAAAATGAGTACTGTCAAATCGATTAATCGCATCCAAAATAAAAGTTTGTGTACATATAAATATACACAGTACACACACATATATTATGTAAACTTTAATTTGGGATGCATTAATCACGATTAATCAATGTGACAGTACTAGAAAAAAAATCATTCTTCATTCCCTATAATCTTTTGAGATTATTTCGAGAATAATTCTCATTATTGCCAATGTTTATTCTCATTACAGTAGTACAGTAATATGTTTTATTGTATCACAGTAAGAAAGTATTTAAATCAGCATAAAACTTGAAACTGAAATTATGCATACATTAATTCTAGATCCCTTAATCCGCCCAATACCTAAACTTAACTAGCTATTAATAAAAAGCAAATTAGGAGTTTTATTGGGGCAAAATTCAGTTAATAGTAGTGAGAATTGGACTTTAAAATAAAGTGTGACCTCTTATTGTTTTTCTGCATTAAAATAATAAGAATCTACTGAAAATCCTCACTGAGAATTACACAAGAAACAATCGCTTGTTATGTGGAGAGGAGCGGACACACATGAGAGTTGTTGTCTGAGAAGGGGTGTTTTGTTCTCTGTGGCTCTGTTTGTGCTGTTATTTTCTCAGTCATGCATAAATAAAAAGCATAACCGGTGTGGTTTTGCATATGTGGTTCCAGTGCAGAAGTCAAAAGCTGCAGACATGCGCAGACGATCTCTGGCCAAGCAGACTATTGAGGACCACCGCAGGCGCTCAGTTAAAGCTCTGGAAAGAGGACGAGTAGCGGCCGTGACAAAGGCCTTCGGCAGCACGAATCCAGCCCCTCCACCCAAACCCAAACCCAGAAACACCACAAACAACAGCAGTGCTATCAGCCGGTGAGTCACCTGATATGCTGCACACATTCATTTGTGTGGCAGTAACTGAATAATAAAGAAGGGCTGGTGGTTTGAAAGATCGTAATCACCAATCATAATGGCCATGTTTACATGCACATCATTTGGTCAAAAAAATGGTCAAAGTTATTCTGAAAAAGTTTATATGTTATTGTTGTAATCATGAACTGTAAACTGCTTTTTCTGTTCCTTCTGGAAATACTGGAAAGGCTTGCTCTAGACATTTATTTGAGTTCTTTTGTTGTGATTGTGTAATTATGACAGTAATTGAATCTTATTCATGCTCATTCATGTTGTTGATAACAGCACACTGAAGGTGCAATCAAAGGCCAAATCTAGGTCACAGGACTCTTATGGTGCTTTCACTCGTCTGTATATTGATTACGTTCATGCTTGGATGGAATCGTTCTCCTCCAGAAATGCTTTCCATTTCATTTGGACATGCAAACATAATTGAAAAGTGGATATTGTGAATAAAGTGTCTAAATTACATATCATTTAGATTATATGTCAGTCATCTTATTTAGATTTTTTTTTTTTAAAAAAACAACAACAACTGAAATTCATGTGCATGTAAACACAATTAAACCAGTATTGAGGATATTTGAATAGGGGAATGAGTGGAGACGTGACATTATATCAATATCTGGGTCAAGATGTGATGATGTAGAAATTTTTTATATTTAGTGTAGACACCATCATTTGGGGTCTGTAAGAGTTTTCTTTAAAAAAATGTTTTTAAGTCACCAAGGCTGCATATTTTAAAATACATTTTTTTTAGGATTCTTTAATTAACAAAATGTTCAAAAGAACAGCATTTATTTGAAACAGGAATCTTTTGTAACATTTTAAATGGTTTTACTGTCACTTTTGATTAATTTAATGTGTCCTTTGCGAATAAAAGTATTAATTTCTTAAAATTAAATTAAATTAATCAATCAGTCAATCTTACCTGTAGTGCAGTGATAAATATTTTAATTTTTATTTATTTATTTATTTTTTGTCCCAGGTTTGGATTTTAGTGGAATATAAATTATGGAGCTTGATTTATTGTGGATTGAATGCAGTAATATGTTCATTATTCAGGTGCTCTTAATGCTGGGCAGTCTGCTCCTTTTTTTTTTTTTTTTTTACAAAAATATGCATGCAACTCAAATATTGATCTTGATGTGAGAATATTGATTACAGTATTGTGATGTAAAATATTGTACTTTGATCTTTTTTTTCACCCACCGCTGCATTCTGTATAAATATAATCTGTATAATACAATCTGAAATCAGAAAGTTATGCGAGACTTTGGCTCTGGGAAAACTGGTATCTCACCTTTCTCTCTTGATAGAGCTATTAATAGTGATATACTGATCATAGCTGTGTCACATCTTTTCATTCAGGTGTCATATTCATCTGAGGAATGTCATACTGCAGACTGTTTGTGCAGTTACGTGTTTTCCCCTCAACACATCATCTGTGTTGTCAGTGTTTTAATATTGATGTTCTCCTCTTATAAACATTAAAGATGTTTAACAGGCCAAATATGAGCTATGTGAAGGACAATATCCTTTCACAGAGCTTCAGTTCTGGAGTTGTGATCCAGGATTTTAATAAACAGGCCTATATGAGAGAAATCATGTCTGTTATGCTGTGATTGACAGGAAGGGTGGCATGCGGCGCTCTGTGTCAACATCTAGTCGAGATCATATTATTCGCTGGTTCAAGGAGGAACAGCTGCCGCTCAGAGCCGGATTCCAGCGCGACCAGAGCCGGATCGCACCCTGGTTTCACGGTGAGAAAAACACAGACTATAATCCTTCATTTAACTTCATTTAACAAGACCTCGTCTTGTAGAGCATTTTGGATTGGCCAGTTTTCTGATTGGACAGTGTGTGGGTCACTGCTCTGACTCTTTTTGACTGTCCCAACACTTGCTTCACTGCTATCTGTCAAATACCAGCAACATTTTTCCAAAATAAATAGATCAATCGGTCAGAAATTCTGTAAATGTTATTGTGGTGGTTACACTGTAGCCATCTGCATTCATACAGCGTACTCACTGATTGCTGCTGGATTTCCAGTCATACACATAATATGATGTTTCTCTGCAGGTATAATATCCCGTGAACAGGCCGAGGCGCTGCTGGCCGAGGGCGAGCCCGGGTTCTTCCTGGTGCGTGTCAGCGAGAGGATCTTTGGATATGTGCTTTCCTACAGATCCAGGGAGGGAACCAAGCACCTGCTGATCGATGCTTCAGAGAACTGCTACATGCTGCTGGGAGACCAGATCAGATTCAGCTCGCTCTGTGAACTGGTGGAGTATCATGAGGTGAATGTGCTGTACATCACGCACCGCTCCTGGGGAAACGGGTTAAACTGGGCCAGGAGAATCCAAAACCATTTCTGGATTTTATTTCTTCGGGTGCACACATAAAAATAAAAAATAATCTTTAGTAGTAGACCTTGGCATACAGGACAGCTCTAAAACGCACACTTTTTTTCTATTTTTTTCTTTACAAATTATATTAGCATCATAAATGCATCGTTTTTTGCTTTAATGACAGCAGCACTCAAAATGGCCTGGCAGGGTAGTAATAGACTCATATTGTAAATTTACTTGTAATTTGATCACATAAGACAGTAGTTATGTAGTCTGAACAGTATTATAATATTATTACATAAACAAAATATGATTTAAAATTGTGTTAATAATTCATGTTCAGAAAATAAAACGAGTATATTTATGAATTATTATTATTATTTACAAATGTGTGACCAGATTTACATAAATTCACAGGTGTCTTCACACATTTTCATGTTTTTACATTTGTGAACTGATTGTTGCTTTTCACGTCTCCACACATTTGAGGATTTGTGGCAATCATACTAGAGTTATGTTCGACTCTGACTTACCATGTCATGGTACATTAAAAGGAGTATAGATTATATTATAGGTATTTTAGAGAATAAAATATAGGGAACACTGTATAAATGTAATGCACTTGCAGTGAATCCATAAATTATGTTCTTTATGTACTGTATGTGGAATATACACACCATGAATGTGACCCTGGACCACAAAACCAGTCATAAGGGTCAATTTTTTTGAAAATGAGATTTATACATCATCTGAAAGCAGAATAAATAAGCTTGTTAGGATAGGACAATATTTGGCTGAGATACAACTATTTGAAAATCTGGAATCTGAGGGTGCAAAAAATCTAAATATTGAGAAAATCACCTTTAAAGTTGTCCAAATGAAGTTCTTAGCAATGCATATTACTAACCAAAAATGAAGTTTTGATATATTTACAGTAGGAAATTTACAAAATATCTTCATGGAACATGATCTTTACTTAATATCCTAATGATTTTTGGCATAAAAGAAAACCCGTGCTACTTAAGACTGGTTTTGTGCTCCAGGGTCACATATGTGCTAGTAAACACAGCAATGATGATCACAGAAAGCATGAGTTTGGCGCCTCGCGTCTGTTAACAGGAAATGTCAGCATGCATGCCAGTCAAAGGCGGAGAGTGGACCGACCAGCAGAGTAAAGTCATTACAATAGACCGGGGTCACATTCCACACACAAGACACAAAAGAAAGAAAGTCACATTCCCATACCATACAACATTCACAACCAACACAAAGCACTGCACAACTATTCATTATTGTGTCTCTTTTCAATCCACTGCGTTCTTTTCCTCATGATTGTTTTATTTCTATGTACTCCGCTGTAACAATTTGAAGACAACATATCCTGCACATCTGTGCTCTCCCGATTTAATTTACACAATATCCTGTGAATAATTTGCATTAAGAATCTCTTCTTGTTCTCCCCAAATCCTCACATATCAGGTTTGTTTTTAAATGGATGCTTTAAAATGTAATTATCTCTTTTCACTTCTAATCCGGTAACTCTTTAGTATAGTGACCTATTCTCACTAGTTGCTTATTAGCATGCCTAGTATTAACATATTGGCTGTTAATTAGTGCTTATAAAGCACATAATCTGCATGACCATATTCTACATCCCTAATCCTACCAAATACCTAAACTTAACAACTACCTTACTATTAATAAGCAGCAAATTAGGAGTTTATTGAGGCAAAAGTCATAGTTACGGGTTTGTTAATATCGAGAATTGAACCTTAAAATAAAGTCTTCTACTAGCAGTGTTTACTGGAATGTTTCTAAAGCAGATAAATACAATATTTATTGTCTGTCAGAATGACAGAAATCATTCAATATTCCAGGTAATTAACATTTTTGATTAAGACAATCTATAGGGTCTACTGCATAATGCAGATTTATGATATTTACTGCTGCAGAAATAATAGAGATATTTGGGGTTCACAGTCTGTTGAAGGATAAAGTAGATTAATGTCACCTCATTGTGCCCAGTTTTTGAAAATGCTTATTGCGTTCACACAGCGAAACGTTAACTGATTTTATACAGTTTAACAGAGGTTACTCCCGTAATTCAGACAAAGCATCATGGGGCATGGGAAAAAGGTGAATGTGTGTAATTATACCAGTCATCTCACAGTATGTTGGTTTTAAAGTTGGATTGATGTGTGTAAATGCTAGCTCTGTGCTCTACTGCCCCCATGTTTAACTCTATATTGTCTGACCCCAGGTGGAGCCGCTGAGCTCGTCTGGAGAGGAGGAGTATCTGCGGAGCGCGTGTGGACAGAGAGCGGCCGCAGCTGATTACACAGATCTCTTCACCTGAACACAACAAACACAAGAGAGGAGAACCTGTGCCTTCACACCGTCATCAGCACTGCAAACACACTAGGGCCCGGTTTCACAGACAGGGCTTAAACTAAGCCAGGATTAGGCCATAGTTCAATTAGGACATTTAAGTCATTTTTATAAACATTACTGGTGTGCATCTTGAGGCAAAACAAAGGCACTGATATATTTTAAGATCAGTCAGAGCAAGTTTCTTTCAGTTGAACCAGCTCAGACTTAGATTTTAGTCTAGGACTAGGCTTAAGCCTTGTCTGTGAAACCGGGGGTATAAGTTCATAACCACTGCCTGCATACATACATGCAACATGCATAACCACATATCTGCCACGACATGATTCTGATTATAGGCATCCTCACACTTCATAAGCACCCTTTTTTAAAAGTTTTGAATTTATCTGAAGTTTAAAATCAAACATTAGCCACAAGTTTCCATCCCAAAACATGAGACTGTTCCTTTGTGTAACAGAGCAGATGAAACGCAGAAAAGATGACGTGAAACCGAAAAGTCTATTTTTAGAAGACATTTCAGAAATTGATATGACAATCTTTTTATTCTATATACTAAATAGCTGGTCAGTTTAAAACAAGCCGACTGTCACAGATGTTACCGGAAATTATCATTGATGTACAAAGCAAAAATACCAAGTGTTTATTCTTTTTAATGACAACATATGTTTGAAACCATGTAGTTTTGTTCCTCTGACACTTTATAATAAAAGTGCTTGGCTGTGATATGAAAACATGTACTCTTATGGTTGACTGACATTTTCCATTCAGCACTTTTTAAACGAATAGAAACCATTGTGAAGGAAACACCCTCTGTTGACAACACCATATTGGAAATTTATAGGTTTTAACTGAGCTGGGTTCAATTGGCACTTTCCACAGTTTACAAAAAGAAAAAAAAAAAAATCTTATACAGAGAAGTCACAATTTCATTCAATTTAATTAAATACGCAAGTCAGAAACGTACATAAATGTACATTTACAAACACTTCAAAGTGACTTAAGCTTTGGAATCTCACAAAAGGGTGCAAATTTAAGCTTCCCTTATTGATGTGCACATATTTCATAAAGTGATATGAAGTCACACAGAATGCATCAGTACACTCAGATTCAGTCTTCCAGAACATTTAGCTTGAAACAAATCTAGAGACTTTTGTTTCCCTTTATGTATCCATTAATTACCGTATGCAGGTTACATTTCACAACATTTATACAACACTGTCGCAGTATGGACTGGGTCTGGAAGACCTTCAGATTGCATTTATGTTGCACACTGACTTTATCTGCATCTCCTTTCTTTAGCAAAATCCTAATATTTTTTGAGAACTTGATTTTGAATGTGAATAATTGAAAAGTGAGTTTATGCAGAATTCACTGGTACAGTTCAAGTAATGAAAAAAAACTGCTCATTTCATGTAACAAGTGTCTTCACTCTGCATTCAACAATGTTTCAACTTCAGAGTGAGGAAGCAAATCTTGATGCAAGATGATGATTAGTGATTCTGAAGAAAATTGAAAAACATTTAAAAAGAATTAAACAATTGAATTCCTGCTGAAATATTGCTTTTAACAGCTTTTATTATCTAAAAAAAAAACTATGATAAATGCATAGCTTTAATTAAACCCTTTTAAAAAAACATAAAAATTAAGACGTTTTGTGCCTTTGAGTGAGTTTTTGTAATGAAATCCGTAGGTACTTGATTAGTATTGTTTGTACTTCCAGTCCTACGACTTCATTCCTGTGAGAAGCACCCAAGGAACCGTCCCGACTCGCCGAGTTCCTCTTCCATCAGGTAAACGCAGAAGACGTGCGGTTCATTTAAGGCACAGCGTGCTACATGAAGAACTGGCCGAACAGATTGGCCACCCCGAGCAGCATGATGAAGCCGTGGAAGACGGTGGAGGGCCAGCGTAACTCACCTCTGCGCTTCAGTGAGATCATGTGGATCAGAGAGGGAAGCACAAACACCAGAGCCAAGCCACATATGGCCCCCGAATACCTGCGAGGAAACCAACATACAAAGCCACCTTCATTTCCATAGCACTTCATACAATACAGACTGTGTCAAAGCAGCTCCACAGAGATAAACAGGAAAAACAGAATCTGGAAACTCAACTATGGAGACAGTAGTATCATTATTGAAGTCTGGCAGAGAGAGAGAGTTCAATGCAAATCCTTCACAGTACTGCTAGATACACACAGGCTCTGTCCAGATGCCAAGTTCCTGTTTTAAAAAAGGAAATAGGAAACAGTCTCTTACCTGATGATGGAGCCGATGTTGGGGTAAAACCTGGCCATTACGACTCCAGCTCCCACAACAAGGATGTTCAGAATAAACACATGAAGGAAACTAGGAATGGAAAGATGAGGCATCAATAATGTCAATACATTTTACACAGACAAACCTTTGAGATCATTCTTTAAATATACAGGGCAAGTCAGTGTTCTGCTCATACTATATGATTTACATTTCTCTATTTCTCAGCACTGGTGTTGTTCCTCTTGAATTAAAAACTGCAGCTGTCACACCAGTCTTAAAGAAACCCAGTCTTGACCCTTCAGATATATGCTGCTCAACTTCAGTCATATTTGTCATCTCATAACCTCTATGAATGTTTCCAGTCCAGTTTTCACACTCTTCACAGCACTGAGACAGCACTTCTTAAAGTTGTCAATGACCTTCTTATGGACTCTGACTCAGGCTCCATTAGCATTTTAATTCTGTTAGATCTCGCCTCTGCTTTTGACACTATCTCTCACAATATTCTAATCTCACGACTCTCAGCTCTTGGTATTTCTGGAACTGCCCTATCTTGGTTCACTTCTTACCTGTCTGACTGTCAGCATTACATCTCTAAGTCCTCTACTGCTCCTGTCTCTCATGGTGTTCCTCAGGGTTCTGTCCTTGGGCCTTTACTCTTCATCATCTATATGCGCCCTTTAGGTAACATAATCCGTCATCACGGCTTCAACTTCCACCGCTATGCAGACGACACCCAGCTCTATATCAGTTCTCAACACAACTCTCCCTTTCCCACAAACTCCATAACAGCTTGTATTAATGATATAAATGCTTGGATGACCAGTAACTTTCTCAAACTCAGCACTGATAAAACAGATCTACTACTAGTTGGTTCACCAAAAAATGTTGCTCCTTTCTGTACTGATAATGTTAACACTGCTGGGATTTTGGTTCAACCTTCTACCACCTTTAAAAACCTGGGTACAATCTTTGACTCCACTTTCTCCTTCCTACCTCACATTTCTTCACTCACTAAATCTGCCTTCTTTCACCTCCGTAATACAAGATTCAAGATTTTTTATTTGTCATGTAAACAATTATACAGAGTATAACCAGCAGTGAAATGTAAGTAAATATTGCTAATATTGCTAGTTTACGTCCCTTCTTAAATATCAATGATGCTGAGACACTGTTTCATGGCTTCATTACGTCTCGACTCGACTACTGTAATTCTCTTTTCTGTGGTCTACCAAACACAACATTAAATAAGCGTCAATATATCCAGAACTCTGCAGCTAGGGTTCTCACTTTTTCAAAGAAATCTTCTCATATTACTCCCATCCTACACAGACTTCATTGGCTACCCATTCCTTTTCGTATTCGATACAAGATTCTCCTCATCACCTTCAAAGCACGTCATGGTCTCGCCCTCCCATATATTTCAGATCTCATCCATACTTACTCCCCAGTTCGCACACTATGCTCTTCAGATACTGGTCTACTGTTAATTCCATGCCACAGATTAGCATCGTTTGGTGGACGAGTGTTTTGTATCTCTGCCTCCACACTCTGGAATTCTCTTCCCAAACACATACGAGATCTTTCTTCAGGATTTCAAAACCCACCATAAAACACATCTTTTCCTTTCTTGTTTCTCTGATCTCTGACTGTATGATCTGATTCATGTCATGGATTTCTTGTTTATTTCCTTTTGTTTTTTGTCTACTGTCATGTTTATCTATTTTCATATTGTAAAGCGACCTTGAGTCTCCAGAAAGGCGCTATATAAAATAAAATAATAATTATTATTATTATTATTATTATTATTACTACTACTACTATTACAAGCACTGTTTCCAACTCCAATGCATATCAAGCTGAGAAATGGTTGAGTATAAGCATTTTCATGGGGTTTTGTAATAAAAAAAATAGAGACGCACGATATTGGATTTTTGCCGAAATCCGATATGCAGATTCAACTCATTTTGGTCGATAGCCGATGCCGATATATCGGATATCGGCAAAAATCCAATATTGTGCATCCCTAACTGAAATTATGTGCGAATGTGTAATTTGAATACATTTTAAATATTTCACAAATATAAGTAGTTTGAAGGGTTAACACACTCAATATAAAGATGAATAGTGTACAGAGTCAGACTGAATCTCAAACAAACCTTTCATCAATGTACTTGAGCATTTTAAATGCCACATGATGTTATGAATAACTATGAAAAAGCACCTTCTAAAAAAGGACAAGGCCACTTATTCTTACATTAATAATATAATTTTCCTCTTTTGTTCCATAATGTGCAATGCACATCTCAAAAATGTGTTTCAGTGTTTCATTCTTTTACGGACAAATACATGGGTGCGGTGAAAATTTTATCAAAGCTATTTGTTAAAATGTGCTTTACTATTCAAGAGTGGTGACAATATTCAATCTCTTGTATTTCATTTCAACCAAACAGTCAGTCATTACAGCCAAGAAGACTCAAAGATTCAGTACTCATTTGTTTCAATGAATGTGTCAAAGCTATAGAGATGCGAGAAGCAAAACACTGAATCCTTTTGCAAAACAGTTAATCGAACGGATTTGCTCTTTTGAAGCAACTGATTGTCTACTCGCTGAGGACATCTGCTGGGTAAAGCCATGTAAATGCAGTAAGAATACAGCCAAAATATTGACTATTGATGACATGTTCCGGCAAGTCCTGTCTTTAAAGTGTAATCTACAAAGTGTATTCTATAATCAGTAAATAACATTAAATATAGCATTTTTTGTAAGTGCTACAAACAGGTTTGTAACACTTTTCCAAGCAGAACTCAACAAATTCCACTCAAATTATAAAAACTGACTTACAAACATAGTTTTAATACTGGTTTAAGGTTTCAACTGAGATAAACTCCCTCAACATTAAACTGCTGACATTTGAAAATAACAATATGATGTAACTAAGCCTTGTTTGAAAAAAACAAAAACAAAAAAACATCACGATTTGGTAACAAAGCACTGATTTGAAAAAAGATTTGCAGGTGTTTCAAATGCACCTTTCACTAGCTGCATGTTCATTGCTCATTATTATACACAACCAGGGGTTAAATTAGGCACATAGGCTTACCTTGGTAACTCAGAGGACTTT
Source organism: Tor tambroides (assembly GCA_021397915.2). Taxonomy (NCBI): domain Eukaryota; kingdom Metazoa; phylum Chordata; class Actinopteri; order Cypriniformes; family Cyprinidae; genus Tor; species Tor tambroides. Next base: position 17,282 of record JAFVLL020011924.1, read on the forward strand.
CCTCATACATTATCAACATTATAGATTATACTATAGTTTTAAACACTTTACTCATTCTTACTAATTCAAGCAGTGATGCGACGCATATGTAGCCTATCGCTGAAAGGAACCGAGTGTTTTCAGAAAAGTTTCGATTGCATTTTAAACTTATCTGATAAAGTAGTGTTCATGAGCACCGTGCTGCTTCATTTACAGCCGTTTCTGGGAAAAACGCAATATTTTGACGTTCCAAAAGCGCCTCCTACTGGCAGAGAATCAAACTGGATTTTCAATAAGCCTGTCTGCTGTTTCCCACCACCCGCCCATATGTTTTAAATTAATATAATAATTTATACTTCTGACTCGTCTCTGTTCTTAAAAAATGGTTTAAAGACTGATATGTGAGATTTATCATTTAAGATATATTTTTTGTTTTTGTGAAAACCCTTATCTCAACTGTAATAATGTTTTTACAGTCATTTTACAGTTTAATATGTTACCATAGACAATGCCCTACCCTGTTCATACGGTAACATTTTTTATTTTTAAATTAATTTTTGCAGGCCTAAAAAAAGGTCTTAAAAAGTCAGAAGTAGCTTTGCACACTGCCAGCTCCTAGAATGATTTAGATCAGGATTTTAATGTTCATAACAGAAGGCTCTCTCAACTTATATTTTACAGTTTGTCGATTCATTGATATAATTGATAATTGTTACAATATAATTACAATATAATTAATTTATTTTGTAGGCTTTGCATACACATGTGGACCCCTCAAAAGCCAGAAACCACAGAGCCCCCCAACAAAATCCCCCCAAACAAATCCCAATTTAACCCCTGTACACAACTATTACTCACCTTGGATAGTGGTCCCCAAAGATCTGCCCCATCAGCTGCACGCGCACCAGGTACCCCAGCAGAGGATACACCGTGGTCATCTGGAACAGAAGAAAAGTCCTCGCGACAAACACCAGGACATCGCTGCTGGGAAAGTTATCCAGAAAGTTCTGTAACAGAAGAAGAGACAATGTCAATATGAATGAATGCACCTCAAGCTGCTTATTTTGAAAATACTGATATTAGAGCTGCAGGGAATGCTCAGTCTTACTGGTTCAATGCAGTCTTTAGACAGCGGCGGTGATGGGAAAGCAGCAAAGATCAGCACGCCCACATAGAGGTATGTTAACCCCACCAGCAGGTACGCCAACGACAGATCCCGCACCTGCCAACACAATCACTACTGAACCACAGCTAGTACACAACACTACTGGATCCATCTCAGACATTTACTATACTACCATGAAATATACTTCATGATCATGAGTATGACAATAAAATCCATTATTATTAAAAAAAAACATTTTATTCAGCAAGGATGCATTAAATTGATCAAAAGTAACAGTAAAGACTTTCCAAACCATATCATGAAAATGTTCCCACAAAAATATTAACCATAAGTGTTTCTTGAGCAGCAAATCAGCATATTAGACTGATTTCTGAAGGACCATGTGACACTGAAGACTGGAGTAATGATGCTGAAAATTCAGCTTTGCCAACACCAGAATAAATTACATTTTTAATTATATTAAAATAGAAAACAGTTATTTTAAATTGTATGAATATTTCACAATATTTCCGTTTTGTTGTATTTTTGATCATCTTGAGCACAAAACTCTTCTTTCAAAACATTTTTTTCCTTCTGATGTGAAATTTGCTCTGTGTGTTCTTGAAAGATTTTTGTAAGAATTCACCTAATATAAATCTAACAAAACAAATATTTGTGTCTTCATATCTTCGTGTTGCTACAACAAACGATTCCTGTTTGCTCAGTGACTGGACATTGTGCAATGAAGTGCTACCACACACACACACACACACACACACTGCGCGCACACGCACACACACACACACACACACACACACACTGCGCGCACACGCACACACACACACACACAAAGCAACACACACACAAAAAAACGTGCACACACAGACAACACACACACACAAAACAGACACACCACACACCACACCACACCACACACACACACACACACACACATACAAACAGACCACACACACACACAGACAACACACACAAACAACACACACAGACACACAATGCGCGTGCGCACACACAACGCACACACAAAAAACGTACACACACACAAACAAACACAGACACACAATGCGCGCACACACACACACAAAGCAATGCACACACACACACAAAAACGTGCACACACACACACACAAAACAACGCACACACACAAAAAACGTACACACACACAAACACAGACACAATGCGCGCACACACACACAGCAACGCACACACACACAAAAACGTGCACACACACACACAACACACAGACACACAAAAAACGTGCACACACAGACAACACACACCACATACACACACACAAAGCAACGCACACACAAAAAACGTGCACACACAGACAACACACACCACATACACACAGACCACACACACACATACAGACAACACATACAAACAACACATACAAACAACACAGACACACAATGCGCGTGCACACACACAAAACAACGCACACACACAAAAAACGTGCACACACAGACAACACACAAACACACACACACCACAGAAACACAGACTCCCCCCCCCACACACACACAAACACAACACAGACAACACACACAAACAGAGACCACACACACACACCCATACACAAACAAACAACACACACAGACACGACGCGCGCACACATACACACACACACACACACAAAACACATTACATGGTCATAAAAAATGGTCATAGTTTGGCTGACTGTCAGGTTCGTTCTGATCTTCCTGACAACTCACTCTTGACCACAATGACTCATCTCCATTTTCCCTTTGTACAAAGTAAAACACTATGTCTTTTTTGCAGCACTAGCCGTTTTAGTTTCCCTGTAGCAGAAAGAAAGAAACTTTTCTGCACCCGCTGCAGAAGTGTAATGTATGGAATATGGAACTAATCCCAGAAGGACAGAAATGATGTTTCGAGTCAGTAATAATACACTGATGTGGACAGGCTGAGAACACTCACGTTGTTTTCCTGATGTCTGTTGTTCTTCATAAGCGTGATGATGCAGTTGTGAATGAAAAATGCTAGCGTGAGAACCCCACTCAGCTGAGGAAACAGCGATCTGAACTCTAAATCAGAGATAATCCACAAGCACACATTACACAGAGAACAGTAAGTGCTAATTCACAACTCTTTCACAGGACTCATGTAAGGGCTTTGAGAAACCACGTTTGCAAAATGCCTGACTTTGCACTGGTAATGGCCATTTAATCATTTAAAATGTCACAATTTATTCCATCAATCATTGGATACATTTTTTTTTAAAAATCAGTGGCAAATGGGGTGAAAGTTAAAATGGGTTTTTGAATCTTTTACAACATTTACATTCATTTTTTTTTATAGATGAACAACACTTCATCCACTCAACGCTGTAGATGGGTTACGATGTGGCTGGGCATTTAGCTTTGTGAAGTTCACTGCAGTTTGTAAGTTATGTGAAAGGAAATGAATAAAGAACCATAACTATCCCTTTAAAATGAGTTTACAGGTGATTTCAAGACATTGCATAATTAAAAAAAAAAAAAAAAAAAAAAAAAGGATTCCCTTACCTGGAACAAAAAACGTTGATGAATCAAACCAGTGGAACTCCAGGTGAAAGCCCAGTCGAATGGCTTTATATGTGACCAAAAAGATGAGATAAACCACTGACAAGGTGCCTGTGAAAACCAATGAAAGCCTCTTACACAGCAGGACCATGGGAGATGACACTGATCAAAACACAAGCTGCTTTGACGGGGATGAACAGCAGCTTGAGTTTTGATCAAAGCAGAAATATTACCACTCTAGCTGGGAAAATAAAGGCCATACCTAGGAAGGTGAACCTGGCGAAGAAGGAAGCGGAGCGGAAATTGAGCAGCGGCAGCAGCAGAACGATGAGGTAAAACGGGATGGTGTTGGTTTTACTCCACCAGCGATCAAACACCTGTCCTGTGCTGTTCTCACTCGCATAGTACTGGAGAGTACGGTTCCCGTCTGGATCCAAGTTTGGATATGGACATATCACTAGTGAAAGAGACCAGAGAAACACACGCTGTCATACTGAACTGAACTAATGAACACATTAAATGGTCAAGTACATGAAATGCAGCTTCAACAGATAAAAAAAAAAAAAACCACAAATCAATTGATTCCAATACTGGAGTAGTATTACAAACTGACATTTTAGGCAAATCAGTTCAAAAGTTAAGAGTATATACACTTTTTAACCAAATTTAACAGATTTTTTTTCTTACACTTGAAGTTACTTCAATAAGCAGAAGCATTACCAAGTTTCATTCAAACAAAACGCAGCAATTTATGAAAAAAAAATTCAAACCATTGGGTATCACTGGACTCTGAATGGTTCAAAGAATCCAAAGAGACCAGGCTCTTGACTTCAGAGAAATTAGTCTTAATAATAATAATGATAGATCTTTTTCACACTCCGCGTGTCGTCACATTAAGCTTCAATTAGTAGCAAATTTCTGCCTGCATTACTGTCAGCGGGCTGTAGCCAGTTCTGACAAGATAATTTAACTTTGCTGAACTTGACAATAAGCATCAGTATTTCAAACAGTATATTTAGCCTTACACAATACCCTACCATATGTGTAATCTTCCATCTTAACATGAAACATTATGTAAGCAAGGGATTGTCACTACAGTCATGAGATAAATCAAAGAATAAAGGAGAATCTGCCCATGGCTGCTCACGGTGCTATATATTATTTGTAATTTTTATTTTTATATATACACACACACACACACACACATATATATTATATATATTAGTGCTGTCAAACGATTAATCGCACCCAAAATAAAAGTTTGTATAATATACATGTGTGTTCTGTGTATATTTATTATGTATATATAAATACACACAGATACAGTATATATTTTGAAAATAAATGAATATATTTAATATATAAACATATTTTTCTGAAATATATACATGCATGTGTGTGTACTTATATACACATAAATATCAAAGTCTTTGATAAATACACACAGTACACATACATTATGCAAACAAAAACTTATTTTGAATGCGCTTAATCGTTTGACAGCACTAATATGTGTGTGAATATAATATATATATATATATATATATATATATATATATATATATATATATATATATATATATATACACACACACACATATACACACAGTTTTAATATTATTGTTTTTATTATTGGATTTATTATGATTAATCTCCCATCTTGTCTACAATATAATGCTATCCAATCAATGCACTCAAACCCAGAGGATATGACACATCTAAGAGGATAAAAACAGTTATTTTTGAATAATCGAATCTGGGCTGAAAATATTAATTTAATAATTTAACAACCTCAACTTGATCTAACACGTGATGACTGTATTAGGAAGTCAAGTAAGTGCATGAAAGCAGTGCTAACATTATTGTTTAATTTGTACAGTCTTCACTCAAATTGTTTTATGAGAAGCATAACCTCATCCAATTTTACTGCTCTTTAACACAATATGTTGTTTGTTTGCTATTCTTGCATTTCTTTAATAAAAAGCTGGTTCGACTCTGAACTGTTGTGAATACACATACAGCATGTCTTGTGCGCTTCCCTTTAAATCATGACATATCATCATACCCGACTAATGACTGAAAACTGAGGTAGATATGTTGTGATGAAACATCTGTGACGAATCATACATCAGTAAATCACAATAACCCTGTGCTATGGGCACTGCCATTCATACAGGTTACAGCAGAAGTTACTTTACACTACTATATGAATCTTCCTCTTTTCTAATGCAGAAGTGTGAAAAGGCCTATAATATTAATGGATCATTGTGTGCACTCACCTCTGTCTGTTCCATTTGTGCCAAAACCATCTGATGTGTTGACATGGTGAACATAGTCTGTGGATGCAAAATATACAAGCAGTTACACAGATCTTCCCAGAAAACATCAACAGTCCATCGGTTAACGGACAGTAGAACAAATGAGGAATGGTGAGGAGAACAAACACTTACTGTAAATGAATTTTCCTGTATTGAACAGGAAGTTGGACATGAGAACCCAGTAGACCACCATCGCACCAATCAGTGACACCAGTGAGAAAACAAGACTTGACCACTTTCCGAATCCCCCAAAGTAATATTTACACACATCAGGAAACTCCCAGTCTGAGGTGTCTACATACGCTGCACAGACAGAGCTGCGTGTTACACAGGACTCACGTTAAACACCTGCTGCTTTGGTGCAATAGTGGAAATATCATAGGGTTACACAAATCAACATCCCATTCATTTTCTCCATAGAGAAACAGATTTTTAGCAATAATGTAGGAACATATGACAACAGATCTGGCAGCAACTCCTGAGGTTGTTAAATGATGGCCTCACAAACAAAGAACAAAAACATCAAAGTAGGCACACCACAGCTCCAGAGATAGAGAAGTATTTAATTATGTGCACACCACAGGTGAGGTTTCGAGCCATCTCTGGAGCTGTGGTGTGTCTACTTTGATGTTTTCGTTCTTATTCTTGTGTGGTGGAGCACCCACATTGAGCTTTTTTGGCCTAATTGATGTGCGCTCTTGGACTGTTTTTTGTTTCACAAACAAAGAAACAAAAAGTTCTGACGTTTAAGCAGGATCTGAACTCTTGCGTATCAAACAAACTTTCTAGCCCTGGATTATCCTGTCTGTCACATAAAGAAGTACCAAAACTGTCATTAGGTGCATAACGCCGCTCGTTGAACATTAAACTGAGAACGGTATAAGGATCTTATTAACCAAACTAGATTAAAAGTTTGTCAAGACAAACTTTAAGTTGGCTAGATAGATAGATAGATAGATAGATAGATAGATAGATAGAAAATATACCTCAGAGTGCTTGCTAGGGTTTTCTAGGCGGTTGCTAGGGTGTTGCTATGCAGTTGCTAAAGTACCTGGGTCAGTTGATAAGGTGTTGCTATGCAGTTGCTAGGGAACCTGGGGCATTTGTTAAGGTGTTGCTTCATTGTTGCTAGGATACTCTGGGTGGTTGCTAAGGTGTTGCTATGCGGTTGCTAGGGTGCCCAGGGTGGTTGCTAGGGAGTTGCTATGTGGTTGCTAGGGTACCCAGGTTGGTTGTTAGGGGGTTGCTAGGGCACCCGGGGTGGTTGATAGGGTGTTGCTATGCAGTTGCTAGGATACTCTGGGTGGTTGCTAAGGTGTTGCTATGCGGTAGCTAGGGTGCTTGCTATAATGTTTCCATGTGGTTGCTAGGCTACTTGGAGTGGTTGCTAGGGTGTTGCTATGTGGTTGCTAGGTTACTGAGGGTGGTTGCTAGGTTTTTAACCAAATAATGGATGTTTTTGTCTAAAAGCTACACTGAGTCACTGTATCTCTCATAACTTGAGCCTTTTGTATTGAGGCTGTAAAAAAAATGTGAAAGATTGACTGTTTATTTGAGAGCGGTCATGTGGTTGGCTTACGAATGGACTTCGTGGACTTTAATACTCTGTAGCAGCAGTAGAGCGTCAGCAGGCCCATAAGAACAATAATGATGATGCCCAGAGTGAAACCAGCCTAGAAACAGAACAAACAACTATTTATCTTCATAACAGCCTGCAGTGAAGAAAGGAAATACACAAGAAAAACTTAAACTTACTTGTTTTATGCCCCATGGCATACTTAATATAGATGTTCCCATCATGGTGTTCCATATGGCGAAGCTGCGCACACACACACACACACATAAATCAAAAGGTGTTTTTCAATAACGGCTTGTACATTTCTGGAAATATGACCATGTAAATCTGCTCTGCCTGTCTTAACTCCACTAAAACTAATTGATAAAAAAAATAACGCTCTCTCCATTTAACATGTTTGCAAGTAACTGTGCTGATTAAGGCAATTATTGATTGGTTTTCTGATTAGTCATTCTAGCTCTGTATCTTTTTTTTTACACTCTATAGCACTGTAATTCACAGATAAACCTGCTCTGTGGCAGGTCTTCATAAAGCAATGCATTAAAAGCCTTTTTGAAGGTGGTCTTACATTGTGACAATGCTGGGGTTTTTGGCAGTACTGTCGCCCCCCTGCACTTTGAACGCTGTTCCCAGTGGACTGTAGATATAGATTTCCTCAGGAGAAGGAATCACATGATCTGGAGGTACCTGATGAAGATAAGGCACATAAACAAACGCATTACATCACAGTGCCTTTCATGTTATACAGGACAAGAGTACAACTTCAGGAGTCCCCAAACAAATGATGCATTGTCCTGAAATACTGGTGGAAAGCGGAATCTGTGGTTGAAGACTGTGTTAATCTGCATTTAGAGATGCATCCTCCACAAACCAAATCAGGCAAAACAAAAAAAAGGAAATCAAAGCCACGGGCTAATTCAATTATACACAGACACAAAACAACAGACTGCTCACAAATATCTGTGAAATAAAGCAGCATAAAGAGGTTTCACCCACATACAAAGAGCAGGATGATCTCACAATCATGACATTTTTGCTTGAGACTAATTGGAATATAAATATGTACACTGTTTAAGTCACAGTGTAAGCTAATGGATAAAAATGTAAAATTCTGTTATTGTTTGCTCACTCTCATGTCATTCCAAAGCTGTATTTTGTTTCACAGAAAAAGGACATTTCAAGTTTTGAAAGACATAAGAGTGAATTTTTGGGTGAACTATTGCTTTAAGGCTTTGTTAACCTTCATTGGACAGGTGTAGAATGAATGTTATGACTGAATGAATCATTCTGAATCATTTTTCTGATTCACAATTCTTAATTTTCATGTGTCATTTTAAGGTCTGACTAAAACAAAAAGCCTTAAATTCACACAAAGGAAGACCATTGAGTTAGTGTGAGTATTTGACAAAAGTAATATATTTTCCATTCTAAATGTGCAGCCACATATACCGTTGATCTGCTAATTTTTTCAATAGGAATTCATGCATCTGTGAATTTCATGCGGGGGAGAAAGATTTCACTACGCAGACTTCTCAGTGGGTTCAAGTTGGTTGCATGGATTTGCTGTGTTGACCAACAGAAAGCTGCTTGGTCTGAAAGTGGCTTCTATGTAAGCTGTAATTCATCACGGTTTTACTTCTTACTAAGAAAAAAACAACAAAACAATGTATCTTTTCCCCCACAAAGTTTCTGCCATAAAATTTAGCTAATGTGACCGCACCTTAACATCTGTAAAAACGGATTTAGTAGCTTATCTCTGGCATTAACTTGATAACGTGCAACATGTAATGGACAAAAATATTTGCCATTGTGCAAATTATAAAAAGTGAAACCCTAAGAATTCTCAACTGATCAAATTGAGTGCCTTGTTGCTTGATTTTAGCGTTCTGTTTTTTGTGATTGACTCTGTACCTTCAAATAAAACATTTTTCAATTATTCTTTTAAAAGATTGCTTAAAATAAACAAGAATTTTTAATAAAACATGATGTGAGCTTACTGGGAACAGGGGTGTGCTTAAAGGGTACAATAATTTACCCATTAAGCACAGCCATACTTTTTGCATCTTAATTGAAATGCTTTTGTCATTTAAAATAAAATTAAATATTATTATGTGAGAAGTTAATATTTTATTTTAACATAACTTCTTGTACTGAAACCGATATCTTGTGCACTAAAGCATCAGATTTTGGTGAGCTTAATATGAACATTTAACCACAAAAATATTTGCCATTGTGCAAATTATAAAAAGTGAAACCCTAAGCATTCTCAAACACTGGAATAAAACAAATGTGCATTTCACGGCATTTGTATATTCACTTAAAATTCTCAGATTTGACATGCATGGTGATTGTAGTTATTGCAAATAATCGCAACAGGCCTAATAAACCACCTATAGATATTTTGATGTCTGTTTGTCCAGACAGTGCAGCAGATCTGAAGCATGCAGTGGTATTTGTAGTCAAATGTAATGAAGAGAGTGGACACACCAGCAGTCGGTCTGAAGAGGCTGTCAGACGGCCGTAGTAATGAACTCTGCTGCTCAGCACCGCAGCTTCAGCAGACACTCGCTCCTGAGCATCATTGTCTCCCACTATGTTTCTGGGCTCCACATGGAATGGCCTGAAACACAAAGCAAACAGGACCCTGAGGTGGGATTCATAAACGCCTAAGAATGAGAAAGCTGATCTAGGACATGCTCGTTACAAGATGTCCGGCGATTTCACATCAGCACAAGACTAACAAGAACTATTATTGTATACATTAAAGGGATCATCGGATGCCCATTTTTCACAAGTTGATAGGGTCTTAATGAAAAGTCTATAGGGTCTTAATGAAAAGTCTGTAACATAGTTTGGTTAAAATTTATCATTGGTAGTGTAAAACAACACCCTTTTTACCCCGTCAGAAACAGCTCTGTCTACAGCACGCTGTTTTATTGCATGTTGCTTTAAATGCAAATGAGCTCTGCTGAACCTACCCTTCTGAGAGACGGTAAAATTTAGCCACATTCTTTGTGAAACTGGCTAACTAGCACATTATTAGGAAAGGTGGTTTGCAAAGATTCATTAAAAAAAACATTATACTCACTTTCTTCTGTAGGTGAGGCCGGATCACAAATGATTCGCGCGAACAAACGCATTTAGGTAGATCGGGGGCGCATTACCTTCAAAAACAAAGCTAATCCACTGCGTCTTCAGCGGCTCAGATGTCGGGAGTAAATGACGAATGCTAAATTCATTATAACATCCAACAGCAAAACACCTCAATCGCTTAATCTGAGACATTCTTGTCTTCCCCAGCACTGGAGTCGACACAATGGAGGACTGATGACAGATCACTCAGGGTGGGTCTAAGGTAAAATGCTACTGTCAATCAACAATCGTGGGAGGGGCCTGGTCTGTGTGACGTCACACAGCCAAGAATCTGAGAACGGCTTGATTTGAGAAAGAGGAAATGATTCAACGGGATTAAAAAAAAACACTGGGTGGATTTTTATCATTATAGGGTGGTTGTGTACACTCACTGCCAACACACATTTCAGTTCAAACAACTTGTAAAAGTGCATGTCGCATCCGATGACCCATTTAAGTGTAGGGATGCTCCAACCCTAATCAAACACACCTACAGCTAATTAAGATCTCCAGGATCACTTGATACAGGTCGGTGATCTGGACATGAACTCTGCAGGGAGCTAGATCTCCAGAAACAAGACTGGGCACCGCTGCATTAACGTGTTTTGTAATACTGTGCACATGGAGGTACAGGAGGGTTTTTGTTTTGAAGCACACTGCACATAGCGCTACATCTTAGACAGTACTTGTGAAATACCGGACTGCGTTAATTCAGTCTGGCCAGTGATGCTAATTATTCCTGGAAGGAAACCAGTGACTAAGTTGACAAAAACAAATGTTCCGAGTAATCGTTAGAGTAAATTTCTAATTAAAAAATTCATTGTATGTTTTGCATAGCAACACTTCAGAAGATGAAAACATTCTCTGCGTCTTTACCATTCCTGGCTATATTTGAAATTTCACCCAAATTCTGGTAATAAGACATTAAACTAAAGCTAGCAGAAAAACAGTACCTTCTTTGCTTGGGGTCCAACGAATCAGTGTAATACTCCCCAGCTCGCACTGATCCTAGTAACGGTTTACTGTCCTCGTCCATGATGCTTGTGCCTTGTTTAAACCCTCATCACCTGTACAGACAGACAAACACAGAAGAATACTGCGCCGGATCAAAGACTGCTCTCCTCAAAAATCAACACACTAACAGCCAAACAACTTTTTTGACAGGGATGATCAAACTTATACACATTTTTCCTGTGGAAAAAATATGTATTTGTAGTAACACTTTATACCCTGCACATGGATAATAAGACATGATGAGACATGTCACACACAGACTCTAAAGCGTCACCAAACAACAGCACAGAGATGCCTGTCCGGTGAGTAATGTGGGAACACTTACACTCCAGATCAACACAACTCCTGCCATCAGCTGATACATGCATTTATTGATTTGTGTTATGGATTGGGGAAGATAAATTATTAAACACACACAGAGATTGCATTGAGGACAATGAATGTCCTCACAAAGATAGATGTACAAGAATGTGTGTGTGTGTGTGTGAGACATATGAGGACACTAATTTGTATAATGACATGGGTATCACAAGGAGAAGGTGATTTATGTGGACATTTCCCCATGCCCCTATTTTTCAAAAGGCTTGATTTATACAGAGTGAGTTTTTTTGAGAAAGTAAAAATTTGAGAAAGTTTCCTGTGAGGGGTAGGTTTGGTGTAGAGCAATAGAAAACCATTACACCTATGGAGAGTCCCTACAATTCACAAAAACAAACGTGTGTGTGTGTGTGTTTCATATCAACTGAATTAGGGCAGCAAAACGATTAACTGCAATTAATCGCATTCAAAGTAAAAGTTTATGTTTACATACTACATGTGTGTGTACTGAGTATATTTATTATCTATTTATAAATACACACACATACATGTATATACTAAAGAAAAATGTTAGATTTATATATAAAATATTTATATTTATACATAATATATATATTTTTCATATTACTTGTGTATATATATATATGTGTGTGTGTGTGTGTGTATGTGTTTAAAATATATTTAATATATGTGTGGATTTATATATACATAATAAATATACATAGTACACACACATAGTATATAAACATAAACTTTTACTTTGAATTAGATTAATCATTTTGCAGCCCTAAACTTAATAGATTTTAAATAAATGTGTTAAAATCAGTATCAAATTCATTATTACCATTACAATGACCAGCACCTACATCTTTCAGCACGCAGAAGCAAAGCCATTCAGAAACAGAAAATCTAATCAACACTTTGATTAAATCTGATTAAGGGTAAAAAGGAGTTAATGTAAGTAGATTACCTTTCCTGTTGTTTGATTCTTAACAAACAAAACGCGTTTTGAGACCAGAGCATTAATACTCATTCTTGTACTGCAATTCACTGTTTGAAATGACAAGATAAGCTGAAGGCACTTCTGAAAGTCATATGACATCAGGTGTCATTATATGAGCCCTGCATTTGCTACAGACAACACACCTTCATATCCAATGTGCCAATAATAACATTTCTGCTCTCTTAAAGGAAACCAGCATCTGCAGTTTATATGCAATTCACATGATGACATAAACAGAGGTGAAATCATGTAAGACTGTGAATGTGTGCGTGCATCACTGTAAAGTATTCATTTAGACTATAACCAAATAAACGAAAGAGCCAGAACACGTACTTCATGCGATCAATATTACACTGACTAAATCAACTCAAAAGCCTTTACATCAGCTCAATTTGGTTAAACAAAAGTGTAGCAGCTAGAGTTGGTACATTAATGTTTTTATCTGCACAGGTAAGTTACGCTTCACATTGAGATTTCCAGTCGCTTTAGTATTTAGATGAAAGCTCATAAACAGGAAGCTTGAATTATAAACTTACCAAAAGACAAAAGCCGACAATCTGCTGAGACAAACAAATATTTTGAAAAGGAAACTCGGTATTTAAACGGCACATGCTTTTCAAATGTCGCATGGGATTAGTAGTGCAGATTTCAGCGCTACACAATGCAGAAGGAACGCGAGGAAGCCTTCAAACAACTACATTACCCAGAATCCCAGAGCGGGCGGGGCAATGCACGCTATTCTGGGAACAGACCCTTATGAACAAATGCGGATGTTAACAAAATTAATTAAACCGAAAACTAACGTTTTGTATCGAATTAAAATGTTTATTGTACGCATTTTTATCTTAGTGTAAGAGTTCATTTTAATTGGTTGTTTGCAAACACGTGATTCTGATGACGCGTGAAATGTAGCTGGAGGGCAGGAAGTGATTTTTTCTCCATAGGAGTCAGTAGCAGAAACTCAAGATGCCTGTGTTTTGCGTTGTTTATGGATGCTCAAATCGTGAAAAAGTGGCTTGTAAACCTGCGTCTGCGGTCGGCAGTAGCCGATCGGATAATGCTCGTGTGTGCACATGGTTAATATAAGATATAATAAAGACATATATAAATAGATATAAGGTGACCCAGTCCGAATTCACTCAGTGCTAAACGCCACACGTAGACACGATGTAAATAAGATATTATTTGCAGTTCAGAGAGCTTCGCTGATTATAAAGGAGCCGTGAGACTGCGATAAACAGCATTTGCATTTATTATGCATATATAAATACAAACGCATGTATATATTTTTTTAAAAAATATGCTGTTTATATATTAAATATAATATAAAGTATAATATTAATGTATAAATGTATATACATATGTAAATATTTTCAAAATATATACTGTATGTGTGTCCATTTATATATACATAAATATACACAGTAAATATACATAGAATATGTAAACAAAAACTTTTATTTTGGATGTGATTAATCGTTTGACAGCAATATATATATATATATGTGTGTGTGTGTGTGTATGTATGTATATATACAGGTGCTGGTCATATAATTAGAATATCATCAAAAAGTTGATTTATTTCACTAATTCCATTCAAAAAGTGAAACTTGTATAATGTATACATTCATTCCACACAGACTGATATATTTCAAGTGTTTATTTCTTTTCATTTTGATGATTATAACTGACAACTAATGAAAACCCCAAATTCAGTATCTCAGAAAATTAGAATGTGCAAAGACCAATACAAAGAAAGGATTTTTAGAAATCTTGGCCAACTGAAAAGCCCCATGAACATGAAAAGTATGAGCATGTACAGCACTCAATACTTAGTTGGGGCTCCTTTTACTGAATTACTGCAGCAATGCGGGCGTGGCATGGGTCGATCAGTCTGTGGCACTGCTCAGGTGTTATGAGAGCCCAGGTTGCTCTGCGTGGCCTTCAGCTCTTCTGCATTGTTGGGTCTGGCATATCGCATCTTCCTCTTCACAATACCCCATAGATTTTCTATGGGGTTAAAGTCAGGCGAGATTGCTGGCCAATTAAGAACAGGGATACCATGGTCCTTAAACCAGGTACTGGTAGCTTTGGCACTGTGTGCAGGTGCCAAGTCCTGTTGGAAAATGAAATCTGCATCTCCATAAACTTGGTCAGCAGCAGGAAGCATGAAGTGCTCTAAAACTTCCTGGTATACGGCTGTGTTGACCTTGGACCTCAGAAAACACAGTGGACCAACACCAGCGGGTGACATGGCACCCAAACCATCACTGACTGTGGAAACTTTACACTGGACCTCAAGCAACGTGGATTCTGTGCCTCTCCTCTCTTCCTCCAGACTCTGGGACCCTGATTTCCAAAGGAAATGCAAAATTTACTTTCATCAGAGAACATAACTTTGGACCACTCAGCAGCAGTCCAGTCCTTTTTGTCTTTAGCCCAGGCGAGGACGCTTCTGGCGCTGTCTGTTGTTCGGAGTGGCTTGACACAAGGAATGCGACAGCTGAAACCCATGTCTTGCATACGTCTGTGCGTAGTGGTTCTTGAAGCACTGACTCCAGCTGCAGTCCACTCTTTGTGAATCTCCCCCACATTTTTGAATGGGTTTTGTTTCACAATCCTCTCCAGGGTGCGGTTATCCCTATTGCTTGTACACTTTCTACCACATCTTTCCTTCCTTCGCCTCTCTATTAATGTGCTTGGACACAGGCTGAGCAATGACCTCTTTATATTGACCTTTTGTGTCTTGCCCTCCTTGTGCAAGGTGTCAATGGTCATCTTTTGGACAACTGTCAAGTCAGCAGTCTTCCCCATGATTGTGTAGCCTACAGAACTAGACTGAGAGACCATTTAAAGGCCTTTGCAGGTGTTTTGAGTTAATTAGCTGATTAGAGTGTGGCACCAGGTGTCTTCAATATTGAACCTTTTCACAATATTCTAATATTCTGAGATACTGAATTTGGGGTTTTCATTAGTTGTCAGTTATAATCATCAAAATATATCAGTCTGTGTGGAATGAATGTATACATTATACAAGTTTCACTTTTTGAATGGAATTAGTGAAATAAATCAACTTTTTGATGATATTCTAATTATATGACCAGCACCTGTATATATATATATATATGAATATGAGGGAACACAAGGTCCAAATTCACTTAGTCATTAATCACAAAGTCACTTCACAAACTAGAAAGTGTCTGTAAGAAAAAAAGCTAAAGCATTGAAAATCAGGGCAAAAATTAATAAGTTCCAATCAACATGAAATGTTATGAATCTGCCTGGAAGAGCACGTGTCTGTATCATCCTAATACACGGTGAGGAGGAGAGTTTGAGTGGCTAAAGACCCTCCAAGGACCACAGCTGGAGAATTGCAGAAAATAGTCTTGGGATTGGAAACCCTCAAAAAAAAAAAAAAAAACATGATCAAACAGCACCTACATCATGTTGTTTTGAAAGGTTTCAAGAAAAATCTTGAAAAGAAAACGCTCTCAACCAAAGAAACAACTCCAGTATATTCATTTGCTAGACATGACTGCAACTTCAGATAGCTCTGGCTTCTATGGTCAGATGAAACTAAAAAATGAGCTTTTTAACAGCAAACACTCAAGATGGGTTTGGTGCATGTGTACAATGAAACGGCTGTATCTTTAATGTTGTGGCCTATTTTTCTGCCAGAGATCATGGATATCTTGTTCAGATAGATGGCATCGTGGATTCTATCAAATACCTTAATGCTAAAATTACCTTACCTTAAATATCTTAAATATTACCTTACCTTAAATACCTATCTTCCAACAGGACAATGGTCCAAAACAAACATCAAAATCAAAACAAAAATGGGTCACTGAGCACAAAATGAAGCTTCTGCCATGGCCGTCCCAGTCCTGAACCCTGTAGAAAACGGGTGAGGTGAACTGAAGAGAAGCAGCACCAACATGGAGCTGGGGATCTGAAGGGTCTGGAGTGATTCTGGATGAAGGAATGGTCTCTGACCTCTTCAGATGTTCTCCAAACTGATCAGGCATGCATTATATGTGAAGACTCAGAGCTGTTATCTTGGCTAAATGAGGTTGCAAAAAGTATTGAATAATAGAGTATGATTAATTGTGGCCAATGTGTATTAGAGGAAAAACTTATTTCATTATGAGATTTCCTCCCCATTTTTAAATTCTTATTCAATGAAGTTAGATTTCTGTAAATTTTTAAAATAAAACATCAAAAGGATTAATGATAGATTTATTTTCAGTCGTCTTTGATTATATTTACCAAGGGTGTGAATAATTTTGAGCACAAATGTATATGATGTAAACTCAAACTAGTAGCCTCAAACTTATTTTATAGTTATTGCTTGGTGCCAGACTTCTGCGTGTTTTTGCTTAAGATGTAAGCTGCATCAATGACAAAGTACTGGACTTCAGTGAGCAATCAGATCGATGAAATGACAGGCTGATCTTCGTCTGTGACCATCCTAACACCAGCAGTGTTGACTGAGGATCTGTAAACAGGTCTTTTACTCTGGCCTCTTCATTTCAGTGCATCACTGCCATCAGCCACCCAAATCTGAGAAGCTCAACTGTGTGAACATAGCAGTCTTAAAAATGAAAACGTCTGTATTTATGCATACATAACGAACCAGACCAACACTTGCCACTTCTAACCAGATGCTATGGTTAAAGGTTACAGTGTGAGACACCTCATCTTATTTTTGTCACAGCTCCAATAAAATGCAGAAGTGAACATGTACAGATTCCACGTTTGTGACTGACGACCCCAAACAGAGATTGTCATTAAAGGAGATTAAACCTATTCAGTGAAGGCATATCACTCAGTCACTTCGTGTTTAAGTTACGAACACCAAACATTCTCTGGTAAAGACAAAGCTTCTTATTTACAGAAAACTAGAAGACCAATATATGACTCAAATGATTCATTTCATTTGTTTTTGCCGTTCACAATCAAGAGATGTGGCGTTTTTTTCCCCCTTCACTCTTCAGCTGTTCCTCGTTCATTTATACCCGACAAAATATTTTAGAGCTTGTCATATTTAGGAAAAAAGACTGAGGTTTAGAAATCAACACATCAAACATCATTTTTGAGAAATTAAATGTCAACTTCTATCTTTATTTTTAGCCATTTTAACAAGCGGAGAAGAACTGCTCTGTGGTACAGCAGTCACAAGAAATCTTGAAGTGAAATTTTAGCAAGATTCAATTTTTAAAACCAAGTCGTATGGTAAACAATCGCTTTATTTACCTTCATCTGGAAAGGTACATTAGCAAAACAAGCTTCTTTACTTGTTTTATACTTTGGCTTTAAGACAAAAAAAGTCAAGAAAAACAACCTACAAACTGTCACATTTAACAACAGAACTGATAGATATGGTACAACTGTAGGAAAGACCTTCAGGTGAAGGCTCACAAAACTCAATACGCTCTTAGCAAAGTGTTAATGTGATAACGCAAAACAAATCCACCAATCCAGTTGTGCTCTTCAGTCAAAACAAGTGATACAAAAATCAGATCATTAATTCAAACCAAACCGCTAAAAGGTATCATGTCTTGATTAATACTCTATCCTTCAGATCAAACCTAGTTTTCAGAATGTGACTTTTTTTTTTTTTTTTTAAATGCAACAGCTTTACCGTAATGCTACCTTAAATCAATCAACATTTTAACAAACATGCTGGAGAAATGAAACTCACAAATAAAAAAATAAAATAAATCTACATAATAGAACACAAGGTGTAAGAGTAGTTATTCCCATTCCTCATCATCTGCAGCAGCCGCTGGGCTCGGGGCGGATGCTTGAGGCGGCTCATCCATCTTGAAGGACCCTCCCTAAAAACAAAAGCCATTATTAAAGACATGCACCAAATTACTACAACTCGAGTTCAAAACTGGGGTTCAGGCAAGTCGCATGAGAAGCGATGAGCCGTACCTTCCGAGTGTCTGTAGACGCAAACACTTTTCCACGTGGGTTGAATCCCGTTGTCCCATGAGCACTGAAAGCAATTTCCTCCAGCCATTTGGGAACTTCCTGTTGGGCCTGTGAGATGAGGTTTATGAAGTTATATTGAGATGTGTGTACACCGTATACAGCTGATTGCCTCTGTTTGCAACCCAACACAGAATATGCAACATTATTAAAATACCCCAGTAGTTTTTAAGTACATAAAACACGGTAAACCAATGTTTTTTGTTGAGCATCAAGAAAGCACATTCGAGTGTTGACCGTATTTGATGTGCTGCTTTAGCAATGATCAATAATTATGTGGATAAAAGCCTATATAAACATCCACAACTAAAGAGAGATTTCACTCCTGGTGCAAACACTGCTTAGGATCTTGGATGCAATATGAAAAGTACAAACCCCTGACAGAACTTTGACCAGAGAACGAGCTAATGGAGTGTCGGACTCTGGGTTAAAAAAGGACACGGCCCGACCGATGTTCCCACAGCGTCCGGTTCTTCCGATGCGATGGACGTATTCATCGATGCTGCTGGGCAGGTCGAAATTCACAACATGCTGGACCTGCTCAATGTCCAGGCCTCTGGCAGCGACAGATGTGGCCACCAGCACCGGACACTGGCCTGTGCGAAAATCACTGAGAGCCTTCTCTCGCTCTCGCTGCTCCCGATCACTATTCGGAAAGGACATAAAATTCAATTAAAAGCTTTGGTCAGAGAGGACATGCATCTATAACTGCCTTGTTTTCTTCAACTCATATCAGCATGAACATGTTATTGAAGAGAAAATAAATTGGAGAATAAAAAAATACCCATGGATGCTCGTAGTAGAGATTTTCTCCTGACAGAGAAATGTTGCTATGAAATCAGCACTTCTCTTGGTTTCAACAAAGACCATCGTGCGTTCATTCCCTGTAATTGCAAACAAAGTGCAATGAAATTTATCAGTTCGCTTAGGATATGAACATTGCAGATGATGTCAACATTAAACTTTACAACCCATTTACATTTTATAACGTGTATAAAACTGATGCAAAACTGGATTTCAACAAAAATAAATAACTAAAACATGAATTAGTTTCACATAATTGGATAGTTCACCCAAAAATGAAGTCACTCACCCACCCTCAAGTTGTTTTTTTAAACCTGAATGAGTTTTTCTTCTGCTGAACAAACGTTATTTTGAAGAATGTGAATAAGCAAACAGCTGCTGGTCCCCAGTGACTTTGATAGAATTTTTTCTCCTACTATCAAAGTCAATGTGGACCAGCTACTTTTTGGTTACCCACATTCTTTAAAATATCCTCTTTTGTGTTAAGCACGAGAAAGAAATGAATACATGTTTGGGACAACATGAGAGTGAGTAAATAATGACAAATAAAATTTTTGGGCGAACTGTCCCTTTAAAAGACAATCGGCAGCATGTTTAGTACTGTCGCTTTAAGACCTGCACCCATCTAATATACAGACACGTGTCCGTTTTTCTCTCAAATGTTTACTTTCACTTTAGACATAACCAAATGTGTTTATATGTACACCTTGTGTGTTTTTGACCGTATTAGACGCGAAAGACAACTTGGTCCAGTAATCAGGCGTTGTTTCTAGTGCGCGTGCTTCAGGTGTACACACTCAGAAAAAGCGCGCGACAGAACAGCACGCGAATGAAATGTTTAACCGGCAAAGCTTTAAAAGCACATGCAAATAATGTTCTTTTGTGATTGCAAATAAGTGCAGCCTTGTCCTACCAGCGAGTTAACATTTGATGTGAATGTTTTTCGCGTTGTACAGTATATTGAGACTGAGGCGCCAGAACTGCAACTGATTAAAAAAAAAAAAAAAAAAAAAAAAAGGACACTAGCACAATACTACGATATTTCTTCAAAAGCAGATCGTGGAGACATCTACGATCAAAAATCGTCATATCACACACCCCTATTCTCAACCCTACAAAGATTTGATAAAATCTGGTACAAGTGTGTGAACTTTCTTAAAGAGGTCATGAACTGAGAAATCTAAATTCCCTTGATCTTTTGACATAAGTCACTGTACTATAAAAACATCCTTTCAGTTTCAGAACGCAACTTTATTCTAAAAACAGCTTCTATTAAAGGCAGCTAGGGATGTAACGATTCACTCAACTCACGATTCACAATTTTTTTTTTTTTTTTTTTACAATGAGATTGAAGACATTATACAGTAAATGAGGTGGTGTCCTTTTATTAGGCTATTGCTGCACGTTTCTTTGTGAAACTGAAATATTACCAAACTAAATTGAAATTTTAAAACAAACCCCCAAGTCAAAGCAGCAAGTTACATAAAATAAATCTCTTCATATAAACAAACTAAGGCTTTGTCTGTGCTCTTTCCATTTAAAATGAGGGAACCACTGCATTTTAATCATCATCCAAACAAAGATGCAGCAGTTGATGCAGATGAGCAGTTTTTAATCTAAATTAGACTGTTTAATTTCAAAATTGAAGCAAAAACAGAATGGTCTGACTTATGTATAGTTTCACTAAACTAATCTGAAGGAAACAGCAGACGAGCTGAATGAGATGCAGATTCACTCTCTGCCAGCAGGTGGCACTTATGAACAGCAACGATAAAGTGTTTCCTGGGTTACCGCTAGATATTGTTTGAAAATGTTTTGATTCTTTGTTTGGTCACACTTTACATTAACGCTCTATTAATTAACATTAGTTAATTCATTAGTTAAACTGCCAATGAAAAATTCTTCTAAGTATTCATTAATCTTAGGTAACGTTAAGTTTAATATTTAACACGCTGTTAAAATCAAAAGTTGCAACTATTTAATAAACAGTTGTATTTTTTTTAACAAAGATAAATAACTTCTGTAGCAAATGTAGCTATTATTCATTATTAATGTTAATGCATCAACTAATGAGATCTTATTGTAAAGTGTTACTTATTGGTCTTTATAATTCTTTTGCACTTTAATCTGTGGGAAATTTTTACTTTATACATATTTTTTGTATTACTTTATTGTAGCTATATAAATGTTCAGTTCTTTTTGTTAAGAAAAAAAAGTTATTAAACCTGTTATATTTATGACAACACTTTTTTGCAACTAAATTTCAATACCGTGATAATACCGTATACCGTGATAAAAGCATTAGAAATTATTCGCAACATGAAAATTTGATATCGTCATATGCCTAATCCCAACATTAGGAAAGAGTGGATGAAGCTTAATTTTAATGAAGTACCAGACCGCGTCAGTAAGAACTCAGTCCTTGTTCATTTTACCGCAGATTCGTTTACAAACAAAGCACAATTTGATGCAGGATTTTCAGAAAGATTGAAACTGAAAGACGATGCTGTGTGACGATATTGGATCTGACAGTAATGTCGCAACACAAGTGTGAGCAACTATTTTATTATGTGATCACTATTGCTTTGTCTGCTAAACAGATCATTTGATCCAAGTATTTATGCATTTTTAACCTAAAAATCACAGCAGCATCCATCTGCGAAGGGCGTAGGCTATCAAACAGACAACTATTAGCCAATCACAGCAGTGGGCGTTAACTTCTGAGTCTATTCAAACAGAGCGTTCTGATGAGGGGGGGGGGGGTCAGAAAATAGCCTATCACTTCTAAATTAAGTTTTTTGATGTAAAAATCTTGATAACATAAGTGCACCTCCGAGAACAGTACAATTTTTTTTTTTTTTTTTTTTTAAAAAGGCAGTTCATGACCCCTTTAAAAGGTTTCTGTGAACTAATTTAATGACTTGAATATCCGTCAGTTTCTCACAAGGTTATCAAATGGCTTTTGACTTTTAAAAGCAACGTTTATGCTTCAATAAGTAAATTGCATATGGATTTTCAATAGGGCTGCAACAACTAATCGATAAAATCGATTATTATCGATAATGAAAATCATCGACAACGATTCTCATTATCGATTAGTCGGGTCTGCCCACAGTGCACGTCCAACTTCAGCCGGTCGCGTCAAATTACAGCACTGAATAACACATTTCTATGGACAAAATGCATCTGAAAATAGTGGAGGAAACAGAATGAGATGCTGCGGGAGAAGTATGTGATCCAAGCTGCCCAACACATGAGAATTCTTTATGTTAAGCTTTAAGCTAATGCATTAGCGTAATGGCTTGCCTTGTCAGGCGCTTTGACAGATGCGTGTGCGTCCTCAGTGCAAAAACATTCAGTTTACGGTCATATCCTTATCTATAAATGTCACAAATTCACACGAGCATTTCCATTTTTGCATAAACGTCCATCCTGACAGTCTGCGTTAAGTTTAAAATGCCGAATGAGCGCTGGCGCGGTGAGCGCGTGCACGCGCGTCAGACGCAACACAGAGAGGAAGACAATTAATTCAGCGCAAAAATATCCATTGTGCTGAAATATCTGTTGTTGAAAGTTAAATTAAGGTTTAAAAGTCAACATGCAGTGCAAGTATTTTATGAGTAGGAACTGTTAAGGGATAACAGCGTGTAATTGTCTGAATATAAATATCAGACGCTTCATAGCCGCCTTATTACAGGATAAAGAAATGACAGTAAGAGGTGACTGTGATCAAAGTGAACGTGTTCCTGCAGAACATTACTCTCACCTGTTGGTTACTGCTGAGTTTGTGTTTTTATTTGTCTTTATTTTTTTATTTAAATTTTTAATAGAGATTTAAACTAGGCTATATTCACTATATACAATGCTTAAATTTATTAAAACAAATGTAAGATTTTTAACAAATTATGTAAGGTTTGTGCCACTGCTGCTCTAAACTAACAGCATTGGTGATAACCAAAGTCATTTTTTAGCTTTCTGTATTGGTTAGTCCTCCAATATGCATAAGCTCTTTAGTAACAGTAGTAGGCTATTTCTAATGCTATAATATAGTTATGGCTGTTATCTACGAAAGAAAGGCAGAGCGCTTTTCTAGTGGTTTTTTCAGATACCCAATTAGAGTCAAAAAGTACATAATGCCAGCAAGAATGCAAGCTGTTGCAAGGCATAGGAGGCCATTTTTGTTATTGTGTGAATTCATACTATTTAGATGTTTCAGTTTGTTATTTGCCCAATAAATGACTAACATTTTTGATTTAAACTTTTTTTTTTTTGACAGATTCCTAAAATATTTGTGTTTTCTCTTTATGACAGGTGGTCTAATAAATTAAGCACTGTATGTTTTCATAGCATTCAGTTGGCACGTTTGTTTGAAGGACATTGGACAGAATGTGGAATAGTGTGTCTTTTGTCAATAAAATAAGATTTTTTATCCAATTAATCGAAAGAATAATCGGCCAACTAATCGATTATCAAAATAATCGTTAGTTGCAGCCCTAATTTTCAATAAGCCCTCAATGTAAAATAATCAAAGGTGTATGCTTGTGAATGTACCTGTAGCTCTGAGCACTTCAAGCAGCTGGTCTCTCTTGGAGTACTGGTCCACCTGAACGATAGTTTGCTCCACATCACTGCATGCTCCACCAACAACACCAACAGCAAGGAAAATGTAGTCCACTTTCAAAAAATCTGCAGCCATCCTATTATTCAACACATGATGCATCGATCATTCCTACTGAAGCGTCACTCTCACTAAATAACAGGGCCATATTCATAAAACATCTTAAGGCTAAGGCTAAAAGTAGCTCATAACTCGCCGATTTAGGAGAAAATCTTAAAAATAATGGGCATGTCAATCCAAATTTAGGACTCCTAAATTTTTGCTCTAAGAGTATTTCACAAAGCATTTTAGCACTAAAACCAACTCCTAAATCTGTGAAAGGTTAGGAGTAGTGAAGAGCAGTCTTAAGTCACTAAGACCAAGCCACAAATTATTTTTAAAATGGCTGTTGCCATATTTATGACATAGACATCTATTCTGACTAGGGTTGCAAAGGGGCGGAAAATTTCCGGTAAATTTCCAGAAATTCTCCGGAAACTTTCCATGGGAACTTCGTCTGGGGAACTTTGGAAATATTCCAAGTTTGAAACTTTTGGGAATTTATGGGAATTAATCACATGCGGGGGGGGGGGGGGGGGGTTTGTGGGATGCTTTTTTCAAGATTTATTGATGAATAACCTTATGAACAGTGTTTATTCAAAATAGATATATTTTCTAACAATATAAGTCTTTGCTACTATTTATTAATTTAACACATCCTTGAATAAAAGTATTAATTTGTTTCAAAAAAGAGAAAAGATACTGACCCCAAACTTTTGAATGGTAGTGTATTGTTAAAAGGATTTCTATTCTTTTTTTTACTCTTTATTCATCAAAGAACACTGAAAAAAAGAATCACAGGTAATAAAAACAAATATATACTAAGCAGCACAACTGTTTCCAAAATTGATAAATCAGCATATTAGAATGATTTCTGAAGAATCATGTGACACTGAAGACTGGAGTAATGATGTTCAAAATTCAGCTTTGATCACAGAAATAAATTATATTTTATAGTATATTACAACAGTAAACCATTATGTTAAATTGTACCAGGCAATATTGCACAATATTTTTTTCTGTATTTCTTTGATCAAATAAATGAAGGCTTGAGCAAAGATATGCAATGTTTAAAAAATTAAAAAGTTTTCTTTTCTTTCATTTATTTATATAACTAATTTGCCCAAAGTGCTTTACAAAATAGACAATACCCTCAACATAATGATAGTAGAAATGTTAAAACTAATTCATTCATAAACCATCATCCATTTTAAAATGCCACGGAAAGTAAATGTTTTTTTTTTTATGTGTCCAAACATTTGACCAGTACTGTACTTCTGTATGATAACAGAAAACTGGCTTGCAGAAAGAGCATCACAGCTTGAGCTAGCTAGCAAATACCTCATAAATTGTCTAGCTACTGTAAAAACACTTTTTGGTATTTACTAGTTAAACTTGAATCCCATAGATCAAAAATATTTAGATGTGGTCTTTGGGCTCAAATGTAGCAAGTGCATCTTCAGAGAAAATAGAGGGAATCCCCCTCTTAGGTGACTAGAGGGGATTGTGTGTGGGGGGAGGGTCATTTTTAGACTTTTGTTTTATTATTCTCTCACCTAAATGTTTGTTGTAGTCAGTGTATTTGTTTTTACAATGGTATAGCCTAATTTATTTGGACAGTATATTAGACAGCACAAGGAAGTTTGAAACATTTTTTTTTTTGTAATATGTAATTTACATGAATACTTACCAACATGGACATTTTGATATTATGTGTGCAGGATTTAAGAAATGATCTGTGCATGTTATGGAGGAAAGCACAGTGCGTGTAGGGGGTGTGGCCTCAATGGCCCTGCATTACGCGGTGTGCTGTGTGCATGTGATTGAGCAAAGTGTAGGGTAGAAATTAACTAAAATTGCATTAAATCTGGTTGTTTTAACCAAGATTATGCTGCAAGATTTTGTTCTCAACTACATTTAAGTTCCCAGTTCCAGCAATTTTGCAAATTTCCAGTTTATTCCCATTAATTCCCGTTAATTCCCATATATTCCCGTTAATTCCCATGGAAAGTTTCCAGTCTTGAAAATTCCCGTAATTTTGCAACCCTAATTCTGACATATCTGCCACTGAATGTAAACATTTTAGAAACATTTGATGAAAATGACCTTTTAAAAAGGTATCACCTAATTGTTTTTGAGAAGCATACATGTAAGAGGCTGACAATAAGCTGAACATATACTTGTTTAATTAGTGACACTAAGCCTGCATTTAAAAATCTTTATTTGAATATGGCAATTGACTATTTTTAAACCTTTATTTGAATACAGCAACATAATATTGCTCTACAATATTTCCATGAATAAATCTCTGACAGAGACTATCAGCCAATCACTGTGTGCATAGTTAGTAAGCATGCTGACATCATCCATAGCAATGAGGTCAACCCCGCCCTTACTCTTAGCTTAAGACTTCTCTCTATTCCTTAGTAAAAGTTTGTCTCAGGTGCTTTGTGAATTGGTTTTAAGAGAAAACTCTTAGCTAAAAACTTTTATTGCTATTTAGGAGAAGTCTCAGTGGTTAAAATGTTTTGTGAATACGGGCCTAGATCTGCAAAACATTTTCAAAATCTAGTTGTGTGGATGACTATTTGATCCGTTTAAAGCCCTGTGTAATTAATCTGGTTTTAGATTTATTTGACCCCAGTCAGACAAGTTTTTAAGGGGGTGTTTACATTAGACTCACTCTTGTAGCTAGATGAGTACAACGAAACAGAAGCACACAGTCTCCAAGCCATTTTTATTGAGCTCTCAGAACTGGTTTGCACGTATCTATTCTGATGGTTTTTGTTCTTTTTGAAACTCTTTGAAACTTTGTAACCTTTTACACTAGTTGCAAAAAGCAGCTTGAACATTTAACATTGTTTGGAACAATCAGTTTCTGAAAAAATAATTTAAAAGGAAATTCACGTTGCACCAACAGACGCGGACCAACAGCGACAGCCGACTGAGTACAGCACGTCACTTTAACACATTCCAAGAGCCGACAAACACAGACTCAACATGCGACAAAGGGCAACAGACGCAGACAAGGGTAACACCAATCAGATAAAACCTGACGAATGTGTCTGTTGATGTTTGTCGGTGCAATGTGAATTGGCCTTTAAAGTGTGTCAGAGTCAGACCTTTGAATATCTTCAGGGTAGGTGGCACTGAACATGAGGGTTTGCCGATCCTCTTTTGAAGGCATTCCTGGAGATCCCACCAGCTTACGCATATCCGGCTCGAAGCCCATGTCCAGCATTCTGTCTGCTTCATCCAGAACCAAATACCGCAGCTTACTCAGGCCAACCTGCCAGAGAAAAGTACAACAGCATATAGCCACATTATATATTCTATCATTTATGAAATACTTTAGGACATTAGGGGGGGAAACATTACCTTTCCACGACCAATGATGTCAAGCAATCGTCCTGGGGTCCCACACAAAACATTGCAGCCCTTTAACACCTCTCGAATAGTGTATCCAGTATTTATACCACCATAAACCACCACAGGACGCACACAGGTCCTACACAAGACACATTTTATATTTTAATTGCCATAGTTTTTAATCTAGAAGCTACAAGCGATATAGAATAAATGAGGGACCTCATACGAGTCCATAGTGTGGACTAAACTAATAAGGAGTGAATTGGAATTATGTATTGTATAATGAGCTATACAAATGAAGGTGACTCATAAAATCTGTATCAATACCCAGACCTACTGTGCATAATGTACTGTAGTAAAAATTCAAAAAGGCAATTGCAGATTTAGTTAGTATTTATTTTTCTAGTCATTTAAAATGGGATTGTCTCTATGGCCAGAAGCATTTAGGCAAAGGCTATGAGATAGTTTTGCAACTGTCTTGCATGTCAAAAGTTTTCTGTTACTGTCTGCTTGTCTTTTGTTGCATAAAGATTAAAAACTCTGCTTAAATTTTTCTGTTTTTATATATATACACCGCTTAAAATTTGAATTATTCCAAACAAAGTCAAATTTAAAAATTACTTTAAGTCAGTGTTTCCAGAATTTTTGGTTTCAGCCGGGAAAATAAAATTAAAACAATACATAAATGTATAAAATCACTGAAAACTGTAAAGCGCGTACCCATATGCAAACTTCCTGGCCTCAAGATAGATCTGATTGATGAGCTCTCTGGTGGGAGCCACGATTATGGCCTCGGGCTCCTGCACCTCGCTGAACTTGCTGGCTGCCACTCCATCAGCCATCAGCCGCTGTAGGATGGGCAGCAGGAAGGCCGCCTGTGTGATGGCACAGAGCAAGCAAACAGTCAATTATATAAGTAATTACCATCACTGATAAACCACAACAAATTGGCATTTGATAAGAAATGGCTTTTAATAAGAACAGCATGTCATAGAGGGTTGTTCTTGCCGTTTTTCCTGATCCGGTCTGGGCACAAGCCATTAGATCTCGTCCAGCAGAAATAATGGGAATTCCATGTTTCTGGACAGGAGTAGGCTTCACATATCCAGACTTTGTTACATTCTTTCTCAGTGATTCACAAAGTCCTGCTTCATCAAAAGTCTGCAAGACAGCGAGCACAGGTGGGACTTCATTTTATTTTGAGGCATTGTTGAATTTGTAGCCATTTTGCCCTATTTTCATAGCTTCTGAATGTGCTATGTACACAAAAACGGCTCTCGTGGAAATGAGCCTGCGTGTACACACAATGAAGAATCCCACCCCCTCTATCAATGTCTTGTAAAATCTGAGCTACTGAGATCATTCACAAACACACAGGCATCATTTAGATGTGTTCCAGATCATGACACTTTAAACTGGGAAGCAGATAATTTAAAGCTTGAGTGTTACAACCAGTTCCTTATTTAGATCTGAAAAAGTGTACCTGGTTAATGCACTACCTGGTTGTGTTATATTTATCATCAATAGTGTTCATAAAAATTTAAGAACATTGAAATTGAATTTACATTTACATGGCCTTTGGAAAAAAAAAAAAGTTTTTTGCTGATGAAAGTATGTTAGAAGCGATGCATCGCAATACAAATGCAAACATGTAAATGACGCACTTTTTTTTTTTAAAATGATGCAATGCATCGTTAACTTTTATGCCGATGCACTGATGCAAATCTGTGAATCTTACCATCCCTATACCCCGTTCTTCTTCCTGTAAAAAATGGGCGTGCCCATTTGTAAATTTTATGGGTCAGGCTTCCGGTCTCATTCGCTTCCAGCTATTTTTAGCTGTACAAAACCGCTTGTTTTGCTGCTTGATATTGCAAATTGGTGTGTCTTAACATATTATTTTAATGTATTATCTTAATTAGGAACAGTTTTTACACAATTAGTTTTACAGTTTACTGCACGTTGTTATTCTTCTTGTTAATTCCCTATAGTGGCTAATGAACTGGAAGTCTCGCGCAAAGACAGATACTGTTTTTCTGTGCACCTGAATGTTTGTGAGAGCGCAGGACCAACCCCAGTCTCTGCGCCTGCGTGTATGCGACAAATAACGTCAGAAGGCTATAATCGATTATGGTCCACGTCTGCATCACAATGCAACATTGAAAGGATTAATTTCAGCAACCCTATGGGAAACACTGAACTGATGCCATGCGTCACAAAAATGGCAACATGATAGATTTAGTACAAACAAATTGCACTTGTAGTACAACTTCTAATAGTCAAAGTTAAAATGGCTTACTAAAAAATAAAGAAATAAAAAATAAATGCACTAATAACTTACCATAAAAGCCTTTGGAGGATTGCTGCCACTCACATCCACAAGGATGTCATCATATTTGTCAAAATTAATGCCTGTGGCATAATGGGAAAATATGGAACTCTCCTCTTCTGGAGGGGGAGGCGGCACATAGACAACCTTGGGTCCTACAAGAAAGAGAAACACAAGGTTAGTTTATTCTGGATATAAAATAAGTCAACTATAACTCTTGCACTGACTAAAGCAGGAGTCACCAAGTTCGATCCTGTAGGGCCGGTGTCCTGCAGAGTTTAGCTCCAACCCTAATCAAACACACCTGAAGCAGCTAATCAAGGTCTTACTAGGTATACTTGAAACTTCCAGG